>JAOXJP010028699.1:0-16934 GCA_025762735.1 Platanus orientalis | reverse complement strand
TTATTATAAATATTTATTTATTGAATTTGTTACATTTATTTCGTGTTACGGATTTACGCACGAAATTTGTGTCTACAGTAGTATAGGATGTGATAATGGACATAAGTGTGCATATTTAGTAAGACGATCTACAACCACAAAGATTGCATTCTTTCGATGTGAGGTTGATAAGCCATCCACAAAATCCACAGAAATGTATGTCCAAACATAAGTTGAAACAGTCAATGGCTGGAGGAGGCCTAGACTGGCTATTGTCTCACCCTTATTTCGTTGGCACACATCACATTCTTCCATAAAGTGCTTAATCTCCTTTTTCATTCTGCGTCAGTAAAATGAGCATGAAATGCATTTATATGTGCGAAGGAATCCAGAGTGACCAACAGATGGAGAGGAATGCAACTCTTGAAGTAATGCGAGTTTTCGAGCAAACTAGGTAATCAATATAATTTGTCCCTTATGTCTCAAGTCTATTCAATCCCATGTATAGTGAGGGGTGCTAGTAAGATCTAACTGTAACTTTTGAATAAGGCTTTATGTTGTGGGATCATCGAACCACTCTTTCCTGATTTCTTTCAAATCATTACTTAGCAACCTAGATATAGCAGCTAATTGAGCATGTTCCAAAACACAAGATAAACATCTGCTACCACATTATCAACCCCCTTTTTGTAGATAATCTCATAGTTAAAACCCAACAACTTAGAGACCCATTTTTGTTGTTCCATAGAAGAAATCCGTTGCTCCAATATATACTTCAAACTTTTGTGATCAGTTTGGATTTGAAAATGACAACCAATGAGGTATAGTCTCCACTTTTGAACTGCATGAACTATAGTCATCATCTCTTTGTCATAGATAGACCATTGTTGGTGCAAGGGTGACAATGCCTTGCTAGCGAAGGCCAAAAGACAACCCTCCTGCATCAACACGCCTCTAATTCCTAATCCAGAGGCATCACATTCTAGCATGAATACCTTGTTGAAGTCAGGTAGTGCAAGTACAAGCATGGTTGACATTGCTTTCTTTAACATTCCAAATGCATCTTCAGCTTCCACCCCCCATTTAAATGCATCTTTTCGTAGTAAAGGTGTTAATGGAGCACTGATTTTGCCATAGTCCTTCACGAACATGCGATAATATCTAGTCAATCCAAAAAAAAGAAATCCACAGTGCCTTAATTGTTTTCGATGTAAGCCATTCCTCCATAGCCTTGATCTTTAAGGGATCTGCTACCACTCCCTCCTTGGAGATAATATGGCCTAGGTACTCTACTTCGGATTTTTCGAAGTTGCATTTTGATTTTTTGACAAACAAGTAATGCTCTCGCAAGAGGGTGAGAGTTACATGAAGATGATGTAAATGATCCTCCAATGATGAACTGAATATAAGGATATCATCAAAAAATGTCAGAACAAACTTACGGTGATAAGGACGAAAGATGTCATTCATCAGGCTCTAAAATGTTGACAAGGCATTTGTTAGTCCGAAGGGCACCCCCAAAATTTTATAGTAGTCATCATGGGTCTGGAACGCAGTCTTTGGGATATCCTCTTTGTGAACACGAATCTAGTGATATCCTGAGCGAAGATCCAACTTAGAGAAAAATTGGGCACCTCCGAGATCATCAAGTAATTCATCCACAACTGGAATAAGATATTTGTCTTTGAAAGTGATTTGTTTCAAAGCTCGATAATCAACGCACATGCGCCACGTGCCATCCTTCTTCCGAACAAGGAGCACTGGGATGAGTGTGGGCTAACACTAAGCCGAATAATCCTTACCACTGGGATGAGTGTGGGCTAACACTAAGCCGAATAATCCTTACTTCAAGCATCTCCTTAGTTATCTTTTCGATCTCAGTCATTTGGATATATGAATAATGATAAGGCCGAACATTTACAGGGCTGCTACTTGGAAGCAAAAGAATGTGGTGATCATGAGATCGTCGTGGCGGTAATCTCTTAAGCTCCTCGAAAACATCAGAGAACTCCAATAAGAGTGGCTTCAGAACATCTAACTCTGCATGAAAAGACTATGAACTCTTCAGCCATCTTAGTTGCGTAAGAAAAATATCACATCCCTTCTTAAGAATCTGCTCCATTTGGTGGTTACTGATCGTTGTTACACTACCACATTTTTCTTTGATAGTCATCTTCTTCCCATTCAACGAAAACTGCATAACAAGTGTTGAAAAATTTCAGGTAATATCTCCCAAAATACATAACCATTGAGCCCCCAACACCAAATCACACCCGTTCAATGGTAATAAAAATAAACCAGTGAAAAACTCCTGATTTTGTACAATGATCTTCACATTAGGACATTTTCCAACACTAGTTAAGGATCTACCATTTGTTACTTTAACCTCAAATTTGTCGGACTACTCAATAGGACAAGAGAGTTTCTTGGCAATTTTGACATCCAAAAAATTATTAGTTCTACCCTAGTCAATTAAAATCATCAAGGGATGATTATTAATATATCTTGGACTCTCATAGTTTGTGGGGTGGAATAACTAGATAAAGCATACACAGAAATAGCCACAGTATCATCAATACCTTCCTGGTTGATTTCCTCTTAATCTGATCCATCATTGTTTTCATCAGGGCCGCCTGCAAGTTCAATCATCAGAAGTCGCCTCTGCTTGCAATGATGACCTTTTTTCCACTTTTCATTATAGTGCCAACATAAGACTCTTGATGTTCACTCCTTGAGTTCCTCTTGTATTAGACTTTTCACAGGTGTATTACGACTACTAGCATTCACTAGATTTTTTAGAGATGATTCTAAGTTGCAACTATTTGAGCCTTTGTACATTTGTTGACTATTTTCGTTAAGTTTTTCCTCATGTAATCAAGCATAAGAAATAGCCAAATACATAGTGTGAGGTTTATACATTTTGACTTCCTGTTTAATGTCTAGATGAAATCCTGTTACAAGCATCCCCACCAATTAAGGTTCTAACCAATCTTGAGCCTAATTGGATAACCATTCAAAACAGCCTTGATACTCTAAAACAGTCATTATTTGTTGTATTTTTGCTAACTCACCATGCACATCTTCATACCCTGAAGGGCTAAACCTCACCAGTAAAGCCTCTATAAATTCTCTCCAAGTTGGCACTCTGTGTGAACTTGCCTCAAACCAGTCATACCATTGAATAACATCACCTTCAAGATTTATTGAGGCGATTGCAACCCAATGGTCTTCTGCAGTTTTATGATACCGAAAATATCGTTATGCTTTGGACACCCAGCTAATTGGATCCATACAATCCCATTGTGGAAACTCTATTTTTATGCAAGGAAAATTCTGATCTCTGTTAGTATATCCTCCCCGATTACCTCCTTTGTTGACACGACAATTGTGGGGATTTGTGGTATCTTGTTCAATCCGCTCTTATGTAGGCTGCCTTTGCACAAGCAATTACTTGAGCATGGATTTTATGTTTTCTTCCATGGCCCCCAGCCTTGCCTTTACGGTCATGGTTTGGTTGTCTGTTGACATTATGCCTTGCTTTCCCACAGACATTAAATAAGCTCTAAGATCAATAATGCCACGCCTTTTCTTCTAAAATCGTGTGAGTGACATTCACCAAGAATACCACTCTGATGCCAAGATGATAGAACCTTAGTTCTATAAAATAAAGAAACTAAAGAAATAAGTCAGACAAGAGAGAAGTAGGGATCTCTTCAAGGGGATTAGACCTCCAAAGCCTTAAAGAAAAATATCATTTATTCCTTGATATCAATTAGTCCGTAGACTTACAATAATATAGCCATCTTGTAGTAGAAAAAGAAATAGAAAAAAGAGTAAAACAACTCACACGACAATCACAACGTCCCATAATAGATGCATTCTACCTAAATAGGAATGGCATAAAGAGAAACAAAATAGAAAAGGAAAGAGGAGGAGGGAAATCGGGAAGCGATCGTATCACTATGAATGAAGTTAAGAGAAAAGAAAAAGAAAACAATTGAAAAGAAAGAAGAGGATTTTGAAAGGAAAGAAGATGAAGAAGTCAAAGAATATGAGAGGATACAGATGATGAAGAGGATTTTGAAGGGTTAGTGGGAGGGGGAGGAGTACAAAGAATCGTAAACTTAAAAGGTAGAGGAGTTTTTTTCGGTTACTTTGGATTGGATACTATATCCATGTGGTCTTCTAAAATAAGAGGGAATGTGCCATTTCTAAAGGTAATGGAAATAATGGTTAAAGATTTTTTTTGTAAGAAAGTAACGATTAGAGATAAAGAAGAGAGATTTTAGAGATTTGGTAACATGTGTGATTGAAGCATGTGTAGGAGAACAAAGAGAGTAACACCTGTGGTAGAAGCATGTGTAGGAAAACAAGGAGAGTAACACATGTGTTGTAGAAGCATGTGTCTTAGAGAAAAGAGGGCTTCCATGTCATCACGAAGCGCTTTAATATATAATATAGATATGATTAGTCATGTGTGAATTATTATTATTATTATTTAATTTTTTGGTAAAGTCATGTGTGAATTCATACCTTCATATTATAGACATCAAAAATTTTGCAAGGAGCCTTAAAGTCCATGGTATTATGGGCCTAAGACGTAAATACAAGCCCAATAGATATTTCATGGACTTTAAAAAATTAAGACCCATGACTAGGGGGTGGCAATATGTGTTGGCGGGTTAGGTTCGTGTCATGTGAAGATAAGGGTATACTACTATATGTCAAAACCCAAATTGACCCATTTATTAATCGTGTCAAAGCGGATCGACTTGCTTTGAATTGAAACACGTTTACAGTCAACACTAACCTACTTATTTCATGTTAGGTTCATGTCAGGTTTGTGGGTTACGTGGTGATTCATGTTGGTGGGTCAGATTCTTGTCCTCTCAAGTTAAGGGTATATGATTATATGACTCAACTTGTGGCTGACCCATTTATTAATTATGTCAAAGCGGGTTGACCCGTTTTGATTCAAAACCCATTTACAACAACCCTAACCCGCTTATATCGTGTTGGGTTCATGTCGGGTTCACGGGTCAGGTCAAACACTGCCACTCCTACCCATGGCCCACAAGTCCAAAGCTAAGAACTATATTGCAAATTCATAAAAGAGGAGTAAGTGGATTCTCTAACTATCCCATTTTTCCATCAAATAAGAATGTGGGGGTAAGTTACTACAACTACCACAACCACCTCTAAAGTCTATAAAAATATAAGACCATGAGGAAAATGAGATCTTTTGGCAATGTTTGGACTACATCAACTCTCATAGAGGAAGATTCAAGTCACCCACAAGATACTTCCTGTAACGACAAAGTTCTTTTTCATCAAACTCCACAGCCCAAAAAAGAGATCGTGTCTAGATCCTTCAACGAGATTAAGCGTGAAGCTCGCCTTGAAAAACTCTACAACAAATCCTTCACACTTTCGCTATTCGAGAAGCACATCAGAAGGTCCTTGACTTCAATTCCTTTTTGACAAAGAATCAGAGCTTCACGCTCTTGCAAAAAGAGTGAAAATCAGAGAGACTGTATCCTCACCACTAAAATATCAAATTTTTACATTTTTTGTAATTTGTCTCCAATTTTTGTGATTATAGGACAATATCCATGAAATTTGTGTGGACAAATTTTTGGCACGCCAGGTGGGACACCCTCTCCTCTCATCTCTCATCTCTCTTGTCGACATCATAAACATTTCTACTATCATCGTGGCATCTATGATGGAGAATATTGTTGTTACTGCTCCCAAAGAGCAAAAATACTACTTCAAGAAATTTTACTTCCTCTGATGTCACTTCTCCACTAACTACTTATGAATGACCAATTATATGCTTCAAGGCCACCGCCGGGGTTTCTGACTGGTTGAACCATTAGTTGGTGGAAGGAGAGCACGTTCCTTGAAAGGGGAGACACCATGTGAGGTCCCTAGAAGAGGAAGTGCTAGTAAACCAACTACACCATTGCATCCATCTTCTCTTTACAGTAATGAAGACTATCCCTACATCTTGCTTGACATGTAAAGTTTGAGTGGTGGTTTAAGATCCGACTCTTCTTTTGTATCTTTCATGACTAAAAGCTTCTCTTGCAACGATTTTTACTCTTTAACCTCTATTATGAACACAATGATGACAGGAGCCATTACAGTTAACGAATAGCTAGCACAAATGGTCACCACTATTGATAAGCTTTAAATTAGCAACTATGAAAAAGACTTTCAAATCAATTCCTTGATCAAAAAGGTTGAGAAGCAACCTAAAGAGTCTAATGGACCTTCTTATCTGCCAGGGGTCACACCACATAAAAACCCATTTTTTATGAAGAGCTTACCACTATAGAAAATGTCGCAAAGAACTCTACAAAAGCCTCCATTGTTTCCATCTCAGTTCAACAACTGCAAAATATGATTGTTGACACCATCTGTGCTAAGTATGGTGGCACTCCTCAATCTTCATTATTGTACTCAAAACCATACTCCAAGCGCATCGACCAACTATGCATGTTGATGGGCTACCAACCACCAAAGTTCCAACAATTTGATGGAAAAGACAACCTGAAAACATATTACTTATTTTGTTGAAACTTGCAACAATGCTCGCACTTCTAGTGATCTTTTGGTGAAACAATTTGTTCATTCTTTACAAGAAAATGCATTATATTGGTACACCAATCTAGAAGCCGATTTCGTTGACAAATGGGACCAAATGGAGTGGGAGTTTCTCAACCACTTTTATAGTACATGATATATTGTAAGCATTGTAGAATTCTCTGCTTGCAGCTAGAGGAAGGACAATCAAGTCATTGACTACATTATTCAATGGAGAAATCTCACGCTTAACTACAAGGATCTTATATCCGAATCATCCACTATAGATGTGTATATCCAAAGGATGCCTTGGGGGCTTCATTATATCCTAAAAAGGATTAAGCCTCACACTTTTAAAGGGCTTGCTACCAGAGCCCACAACATGAAGTCTAACATAACCTAACATGGGGATATGTGGCCAGGCGAACCTCGAAAGGAAAAGAAAAAAGTAAAATCCTCCAAGTCAAAGGAATTTATGGATATTACTATTGCTCCTATCAAAATATCTAGAAAGAAAAATGATGTGAAAAGAGCCATTACTTCCCAAGATAAAGGAAAAGAGAAGGTTTCTCTAAAGAGCTCGAGGAAAAGGAATATCTATTTTCAAGCTCTGATGTCTTCATCATGCTTAATGATTTACTCAATAAAAACTTGATTAAATTCTCACCCTCGAAGTGTCCAAAAGAGATGGGTCGTGTTAATGACCCAAAATATTGTTGCTATCATCAGTTGGTCAGTCATCTTGTTGAAAAATGTTTTGTTTTGAAAGAGAGGATCATGGAGCTAACACGGCAAGGAAAGATTAAGTTCAACCCAAGTGATGATGTGGCTGATACCAACATGGTCACAATCACTTTTGGATCACTCGAGCCCACACAAGTGTTTGACCCTCGAATCATCAAGGAACCATCTTCATATTGGGGGCAAGCATGTTCTATATCTTCAAACCAACAATGAAAAGGTTGTAGGATATAGAATAATGTTTTGTTTAGGAATGAAGACAAGGATGATGAAGGGTGGACTCTTATCACTTGGTGTAAGTGTCAAACTCAATTTATACCACCTCCATCATCTTCCCAACTAAAGAGGACAAAGCGAAGAACCCTACATAGAGCCGGCTCAAAGAAGAAAAAAGAAAGCTACAGGGATGAAATTTCCCTAGGTACCACTTGCTACTTCAGCCGAGGTCTTTATACAACCAGTGTGAAGGCTCATAACCCTAAAGGATTTCATCCCTAAGGGTTTCTTACCAAAGGATGATGTGTCCTCATACATGGTAACATGCTCTATACAACACATGGTGAAAATGAAACATCAGAAGAAAACCTTGAAGCATCCAACAAGAGCTCAACAAGTTTAGAACATCAAGAGAAGCTTGACCAGGGTGATGATTTGGTAGCAAATATACCATTTCATTTTAGTCTCTTTGAAGTGCTTCTCCTTCCCGAGGATACTAGACTTGTTGTAGCTCGTGTTTTAACCAACTGTACACAACACAAAGGAGAGGTCTTACTCAACAACAAGGAAGAGAAGTTTTCTTCCTATATGGAAAATCACCTTTATAGATGAAGATTTGTAGCTTGGGTCCCATCCACATAATAGACCCTTTATGTCATGGGCTATGTTCAAGAACATAAGGTACATCGAATCCTTCTTAACCATGGATATGTTATAAATATCATGTACATCCGTACAATGAGGCAAATTGGCATCTCCACAGATGAATTTGTTAAGTATTTTATTTGTATTTTCAATTTCCATTCCAAAATTTGTAAGTACATTATGTGTAGTGTGGTCATTATATTGGACATGTAATTGTAAGTCTATATAAGTCCAAGCTGGTCAAAGCTTCAAGAAGAACTTAAAGTCGGAGAGACCACAAGCTTCAAGTGATAAGTCATATTCAAGATTTCAAGAAGTCTCATGCTCCCAAGACATGCAACCTCGAGATGTTAATAAGTGAACTCCAAAGTTAAATCCAAAGGTAAAAATATTGGTAAGTGATAATGGGGTGTTTGGGTATGAACCTAACTTTAGGTGGACTTAGAATGACTTAAAAATGGATCACCCAAACTTAGAAAATTTTCCATAAATGTTAGACCAAATTGGCAAAAATTAAGTAAAATAAAAATGTGCTAAAAAAGAAAAAAGACCTAACTTAAAATGGCCATAACTTTTGATCCAGATGTCTGCTCGGGGTTCGTAAGTACTCAAAATGAGCAGCTCGATGATCTCTTTTTGAAAATGGAAAGGTATCTTATTCAAAATACTCATAACAACTAGTTTTTTTTACCATTTTAATAGATCCTTTGGAGGATCCTTTGGGTTGGTTATTCTCACTCTATAAATAGGGGCTCAAACCCCAATAAAGGAACAACATAAAAAGAAAATAATTCAAATTGTGAGAGAAATTAGTTTATACAAAAGTCTGTGAGGATAGGAGTAAAATGTGTTGGTTATTGACCTTGGAGAGTTGTCCACATAGTCAAATGATTTCCAAAGTATTGTGAGAGTTTCTTGTACTTAGATTTATATTCTTTTGAAGCTACAAGTGTGCATCATAGTCAAATTAGTCTACAAAGAAGCAACCCAAAATCAAGGAAGGAGTCTCAATACTCATCCAATCAAGCAACATTTAGTAGAGTCACTAAAGTACGGATTCACTTAGCACTTGCTAGAGCTAAGTGTGGGATTTTTGAAGTATAATGGAGTCACTGGACGAAGCAGGCCTAGTAGAATCATAGGGGTCGCACTTGTAATCTGTGTGGAGTTCACGTGGATAACTCGTAAGTAAATTCAAGTTTTTAATAATTTATCTTGTAATATTTTAGGATAACTATTAAAATAAATTATTAGTTGAGAGTGGAAGTAGGCTCATGTGCCAAACCACTATAAAATCCTTATGTTGAGGTGTGACTGTATTTTTACATCATTTATTTTGTTTGTTTATTTTATGTAAGTTAGACTTCACTAATTAATTTATTTAAGGCATAAAATTTGTCGCATAGTTAAACTAAATCTTAAGTAAATTAAAAGATTGGAATTAACAAATTAAAAAAAATTTAAATTAAGGCAGGATCCTATTCACCCCTTCTAGGATCTTTGGATATCGAAATCCTGCGATTTCAAAGTTGTCCCATAGCAAGCTAACAACCTAAGGCTTTAACCAAGGGGGCAATGTGCCATTGACATGGTTCGACTCAAAATCACAATCAAAGACCTCACCAGTTCAATTTTATTTCACGTTATTAATCCAAAATCTTTGTATCACTTACTTATTGGACAACCATAACTACATGAGGCAGGAGTTGTTCCATCTGCAGGGCACCAATGCTTTAAATACTAGTATGATGGGGTTTAGAAGCGAGTGGTTGCCGAAGATAAGCAATTTACTGAAGCTGAGGCGTTCTTTGTTGATGCTAAATTCTATGAGGAGAAAGAGACGATTCTAGAAGCCCTTCCAATTTCAATTCCTTCTTCAAGAAAAATCATGCTTAGTGAAGCTTCTTTTACAAAGGTTACACCCAACATTCATGAGTCTAAAGAAGATAATGAAGTTTTAAAGAAGCCTCATTCATCATCTAACTTAAAGAAGGATGAGAAATGGACCACACCTGCAACATCATTCTTCAAAACATTTGAGTTGGAGCAAAGGCCTTCTGAGTTTGTATAGCCAAGCTCTATACTCGGCTACATTCCTAAGTCTTAATGAAAAATGAGAGAATCCCCGTTTGAAGCAGTTTCATCAAAACCTAGGCCTACTCTCTCTCGTGTTGACATCAATGTTCTTAAGGATGGGCTAGTTCTTCTAATCTCATTAGTTGAGAAGCTCTCAATTGAAAAGCCTCCATTTAAGGGTTTTGTGACCTCTTCAAAAGATCCTATAAGAGAAGACAAAACGCCACAAATTAGAAGGTGTCGTCAAGAATGGTGCAATTCTAAGATCGGCAAGCTATTTGAAAGTGTAGGCTACAAAAGAGGCAAGCCTCAATCGCTAACTGAATTTCCTCCTGACCTTACAAACGAGAAGATATATGGCTTGACACTAACCGAACACAAATTATTAAGAGAAGGAAAAAAGAGTCCTTAGTCCTTGTTTGAACATTGGGTTCATGCCAGATCCATCTATCAAAATCATGGGTAAGAAGGCAACAACAAATCATATCACAGTGCAAGTTATCAAGGAAGCTAAGAAGAAAATGAATGCAAGGAGAGGTCGTTAGTCTTTGATAGGATAGGCAGATCGGATCAACGCATTTCAGTGTTTGAGCAGTTAGGAAGGCGACCCACTTTAATGCCCAATCAACAAGCTCCACTGCGATATGATATGATGACCAACATTAACCTGCAAAATAACATTGAAGGTTCTAAGTCACATAAGAAGAAGTCTATGAGGTGACATAAATACAAAGCATCCTTCATTGCTTTAAAGTCAAAAGAAAAGCTGCATAGTTTGCTTCCTTCTTGTATAAGGCATTAAGTTATGCTTGAAGTGTCTTCAAAGGATGCTTCGCTGGTTAAGCAATGAACAATTTCTTACACCAATCAGCCCCAGTCTCCACATGTTGATGAAAATCTTCCAAATGAAGAGAGTATTGTTGAAGTAAACCATGGACCATTGAAGAACACTCTGAGGATGAATCTTTCGCTTCTTCAAGTGATGAGCTTGATGATGCCCTACCAATTTTTAAAGAAGGGGGGACAGCTACCATTGATGAATTAAAACAATTCAACCTTGGTACATAAGACAATCATCGATATACATTTGTAAGATCCCTCCCAAGCCCTGAAGAGGAGGCAATGTACCTAACTATGTTTCAAGAATATCAAGATGTCTTTACCTGAATATACTTAGAGATGCATGGGTTCAACCCTAAGGTAGTTGTTTACCATTTGATAGTCAAGCATGGTGGGTGCCCTATCAAGCAGACACTATTAGAATTAGTGTCTTGAAAAAGCCATCATAAACATTTTTTTATAATATTTATTTGTTTGACATTTACAATAAAGTACTTTGTTTCATCATCACATGTGTATAATTTTATTTATGGGTAATTGTTTTGATCTCATGAGATGAGATAGGTGGTCCTTAAGTAACATAGCAAGATGTTAGACACATGGATTCTGTGTGGAGAGATCTGACTATCTAATTCTTGTAGGCCTGAAACCTTACAACTATGGGTGATGCTGGGCACATCACTTAGAAGGCTGCTATGGTAGAGTTGCCATATGATGGAGTGATGTAATCTCAATCACTGGAGTGAGACTCTAGACTTACATGTAGATGCATAATCCAAATGCATTAAAGGGATCCATAATGAACATATTTAGTAAAACTTCATTGTTATAGTAAATGATGTTCATAACTTACAGACTAATGCTTTGACCTAAGGGACTTGTGATTCTGTAAGTTATTTACGTTCATTATTTTGAGTTGCCAACCAGTGATGCCTAATTGGTGGCTATATCATGGGTAACTTGGATACTTAGCTTGATACTTCAGAGAACACAAATACCCAACAAGGAATCTACTGCCCTAATGATAGAGAGAAATATTTAGTCTAAGAATAACATGAATTAATTGGACATGTAAATTTGGATCTAGTGTTTTTGATAAAGTGTTTGTCAAAATGATTTTCAAAATTATATTAATTAAATAAATAATTATTTAAAAAAATTATTAAGAAATGTTTTTAATGTCCAATTGATCTACTAATGTCCTAGAGATAATTTACCAATGACCAAAAGGGTTTGACAGTGACTAGTTTATTGTCATGGGGGTCATTGAAAGATATTATACAATAGAATGATGTTTTTGTGAAAAGGTTTGTGAGGAAGAGCCTAAATAGTATATTCATATCATTGGGAGTTCAATTGTAATATGTCATAGGGATTGTTGCAATTAGTGGAGTGCGTGGTTGTAATTATCAAATAGTTGAGTTTATGGTTGTAGTTTTGACTCAATTCAGGATGATGGGTCTCATAAACTTATGGATAAGAATCTTATAAGATTCCACACCCCCTAGGGTTTATTTGACCTCTCATTATCCCTATATATAGGATTACCCATGTTCAAATACGGTCCTATAACAATTTTGGAAGCGTGAGAGGTGTAGAGAACTCTGGAGCAGGTGTGGAGACTTTGGAGATTGGATTCTTGTATTCGATTAATTGATTGAGGTAATTCTAAACTTCCTTTATGATTAGATCTTAGAGATTCATATGGTGATCATGGGAAAACATATTTTGATATGTGATTTAATCAATGAACTTTACTAATTTTAATGTTCAAGAAATGTAATCTTCAAACAGGCACAACGTCATTTTTGACATGAATTAGCCCTACAAATTAAGGCCGAAGTGAATAGGTTCATTCGTGAAGTAAAATACCCTACTTGGATTGAAAACATAGTTGTACCACCAATGGAGAAGAAGAATAGACAAATCCGAGTTTGCATAGACTTCCGGAACCTGAACAATGCTTGCCTAAAGGATGATTTTCCCTTACCAATTATAGAGTTGATGGTCAATGCAACAATAGGACATGAGGTCTTGTCCTTCATGGATGGATCTTCTAGATGTAATCAAATATGGATGGCATCTAAGGACGAAGAGCTCACCACATTTCAAACCCTAAGAGGCATTTATTGCTACAAGATGATGCCCTTTGGACTCAAGAATGTTTGAATTACCTACAAACATGCAATGCAAAAAATATTTTATGACATGTTTCATAAGGTGGTAGAGTGTTATGTTGATGACCTTGTGGTAAAGTCTAAAAAGAAGACTAACCACTAGAAGGATCATCATGACGTCTTTAACCATTTACAAAGGACCAACTCAAGATGAGCCTATTGAAGTGTGCTTTTGGTGTAACCTCAAGAAAGTTTATTGGGTTCATTGTTCATCATCATGGCATTGAAATTGACCAGTCCAAAATTGACAACATACATAATATGCATGAGCCTTAGAATTTACCCGAATTGAAAAATCTCCAAGGATGACTCGCCTACATTCAAAGGTTTATGTCCAACCTAACAGGACGATGTCACCCATTTAACCGACTAATGAATAAGGATGCGCCATTTGAATGGGATGATGCTTGTATAAATGCTCTTAAGAGCATAATAGAATATCTATTAAAGCCTTTAGTTTTGGTCGCACCATTCCCAAGGAAGCAACCCATCCCCTTCATTGTAGCCCAATAACACTCTTTGGGAGCTTTACTATCACAGGTCAATAAGCAAGGCAAAGAAAATGTATTTTGCTATTTAAGCCGAACCTTAGTAGGCACAAGGGCAAATTACTCACCTATGGAAAAGCTTGACCTTGCTCTTATCTTTTCCACTAAGAAATTATGGCATTACATGTTGACTCATATGGCGCGGCTTGTTTCAAAAGCATATATACTCAAGTATATCATGACAAGGCCGGTTCTTTCAAGGAGGTTAGCTAAGTGGGCCATCCTCCTCTTTAATTTTGAGATCGTTTACATCACACAAAAGGCGATCAAGGGTTAAACACTAGCTAATTTACCTGTAGATCATCTTATTCCTACTTATTGGAAATTATCATAAGATTTTCTAGATGAAGAGGTCTTCTTTGTTGAGGTCATCCCTAGATGGAAGATGATTTTTGATAGAGCTGCTCGCAAAGATGGTGTTGGGGTAGAAGTCGTCTTCATCACTCCACAAAAGGAGGTGTTGTCATTCTCTTTCATTCTTACCCAATTGTGCTCAAACAATGTTGTTGAATATCAAGCGTTAATCATTGGGTTGGAAATGACCATTGACATGAAGCTCTCACATCTCAGAATATATGGTGATTCCAAGCTAGTGGTAAATCAACTCATTATGCAGTATGATCTTCAAAAGCCCTATTTGGTTCCTTGTTGTCGTTATGCTTTATGGCTCATGCACCAAATTAATTATATCACCATCAGGTATGTACCTAGAGGTGAAAACAAACAAGTAGATGATATCAATTTGAAAATCTCATATTAGCACACCCTTTTTTTTATAGGTAATTAGGTGACGACAGGTTTTGAACCCAGGTCTATGCTCTAACATCCACAACATTACCAACTTAGCAAGCTGTCATCTTCAAAAATCTCATTCATTCAGCAAAATAAATTTGTCAAATTAAAATAAATAAATTATAAAGCCATATTTATTCCATAAATTTATTGAAATGATTTTTTTCGGACTTCTAGTAGTCTTTCTTTTTTCTTAAACTAAATTTCAATTCAGTATCACATTTATCCATTATTATGGTCATAACCCAAGTACCCATAATCTCATTCACCATGGTCACAATATATATATACTTCAATTTTTTTCCTTTGGTATTGAAATTTTATAGCAAAATGACCAATTTTCTCATACACATAATAAGTTGTTGTTACAAATCTATTCTTAAATTTATTGGTTTTCTTAATTTTAAAGAGCCTCTTAGATTAGGATTGACTGGATTTATCAAGCGAACGATTTTTTGCATTCCACTTTTACTCTCAACATTAGGACTTTGAATTATAACTTTCTTAACTTTCCTTTTTGTCTTGGAGCCTAGATTCTTCTTTAATTCAGAAGTGTTGTAGAAGTTCATCCATGCTCTATTAATTATTTTTGTAGTGAATTCAATGTCATAGGTTCACATAAATGTATATAAATAACAAACAACAACAATATGTGATTTCTAATTCTCAAATAATTTAGCCAAGATGATGATCATAAAAATCTAAACAACTCATCATGATATTCGACAGAATTATAAGAATGCAAAATTAACTAAATAATCTTTAAGACATATAGACTCGGATAATGTTGTCCAAATCCAATGAAAACACACATACCAACAAATCTAAGATTAAAAGATTTGTGGGTCTTGCTCGTGGTACTCCTCTTTCCTTAAAATGAATTTTCCAGTGTAGCGTTTGTTGCCATAAGCAATACAATCTTAGAATGAATTAAAGTCTCAAAATTGTTGGAAAAGATTGAGGGGATCATAGGGATCATATATGGTCGTAGGCGCAATATGGAGGTCATTATCTTCAAGATTTTACTCGTCCCCTCTCAATGCAACAGGGTTCAAAACAATAGCCACATTTTTTCTTCTTGTATGTTTCTTACACTTACAATTAGGGTTGTCAATTGGGCCAGGCTAAGGTCACCCCAAGCCTAGCCTGAAGAATAATACCTCAACCTGGGCCCAGCCTGGGCCTGAGATATTATGCCCGAACCCTATCCAATTTAGTAAATCGAGTTTCGGGGTGAGTTTGAGCCAGCCCGAAATTAATAAAAATAATATTATCCATTGGATTGGAGGTAATCCAACAATCTAGACAACTTATATCATCTCTTAAAATTAAAAAACCCTAACCCTAACTCATTGCTTCTTGATTCTTGTTGCCTGAATCTCACTGGTTTGACATATTTCCATTTGACAATTAGAGGCACTTCTTTTGAAGGGTAGTAGTGGCTCGATAATGCAGGCATCCGACCAGCGAAAGCTTACATCAACAACTTCTCCCATTTATAACAGGTTGAAAATATGAGAAAAACCCCAAATCATTCAAATCCCTCCCAAGCATCCAGTAATGGGACTAACAAATAGCTTCAGACAATCATTTAAGTCCCTGAACAAATAGAATTGATGACTATGAAAAACCTAATGGTAGGAAGCATCTCATCTTCGTTTTCTTCATTGTGCTCCTCCTCTTCATACTAAGACCAAGCTTTATCGGAGCGGTAGAGGGGGAATGAGAGAAGGGGATGGATAAGGTTGAGTGTGCGTGTGGTTAATAGGAGCAAGATGGAGGTTGCAACCTGCTAAGAAAGGCGTGGGAAGAGAGACAGAGAGATAGTATAAAAGAAAGAGTATTTATAGGGTTTTGTTAGGTAGTGTTTTGACCATTAGATTAAGATATAATAAACAGTAAATAACATATGCTCTAGTTATGGTTTTCGGTTAGGACGGGCCGGGCTTCAAGTTAATATAACCTGTGACCAAACCTAAAACTTGTGCTCGAAATTGGCCTTACCCAAAGTTCAACTTGCCTAACCCACCCATTCTTCGAGTTGGACAAGTCAGGCTTTGGGCCAGCCCGACCCAATTGATAGCCCTACTTATTACAATGTACAACTAACACCACTCCCACATACAACACTAAAAAAAAAAACACATGAGCAATAAGAATTCCCACACTATGTTGTTGTTCACAAAATAATCTCAAAACCCAATATAATACGAAAACCCCATGAACAACTACCTTAAATATTTAGAGAATGAAAGCCACATAACCTTTTTTTTTTTCACTTCTCTTCACCACCCTCTCTCTCTCTCTATTATATATATATATATATATATAT
>JAOXJP010028688.1:0-16934 GCA_025762735.1 Platanus orientalis | reverse complement strand
GATTAGAGATATTAATGTTTATAATCCTTTAATACTCTATCTTATGATTCAAATCAATCATAATCCTTTCACTATTTTCCTAGATCTTTATGTTCCTAATTCTTTACATCTTTCTAAACTCAAAACCTAGAACTTAAACTCAAATCCTAGGTTCTAGTTGTATACAAAATCTCTAAACCAATTCAACATTTTTTCCTTAAAATAATCAAATAAACTCAATGTTAGACTTTTATAAAAATAGAAAATCATCATCAAACATATCAAACTTTATCAAAACTAGATCATATCATATCAGTTTTTATTCAAATAAAATTTTGAATCTCATTCCAATGTTTTGATGTTCTTTTCCTATGATTTTCTAATTTAGACTATTCCTATACTTCTTTCTAAGGTTTCAAACTAAAACTTTTTAATTTTGTTCTATGTCTAAAATCCAAAATTTATTCAAAGATGTCTACAGAACCTTAAACCTTGAGCTCTGATACCAACTCTGTCATTCCTCGAAACCCACACTAGAAGGGCCATGAATTTCGGCACATGACATTAAACATTCATTCCATTCATCCTCATCCTCAGAACTATCAATCATCTTGTGTTGTAGTGCATAGTCTTTTACTCCATCTAATTCATCAGATACGAAAACATAGTTGGCTGTGGCAAGTTTCTCGATTTCAACATCAAGAACTATGTCACCTTTGTCAATCAAATCCTAGAGTTTATCTTTAAAGATGAAGTATTCATGAATTGTATACCCTAGCAAGAGGTGATACTTGCAATATTTGGGGTCATTGACCTTATCTTCTTCTTTAGGCCTTTTGGAGTCTGGAAGGATGATGTCCCCCGTCTCAATTGTCTAAGAGAACAAACTTTCTAAGTCACTTTCTGGGAATTTATATGTCCTTTCTTATTGTTATTTCATCGACAACCTTTGGGGAGTAGGTTTTTCTTGTGTTGCCTCTACCTTTTCCTTGACAACAAGCCTAGTAGGTTGTTTCTTAGTAGCAATCATAGCAGATTCTATCTTATTTACCCGGTAAATTCTCACCTTTATGTTCCATGATTTTCTTTTAAAGATCATATGCCTTTGATATTAGGTCATCAAATCTTGTGAAGTTTTATGGAGTAAGTGTAACACCCCGCAAAAGTTTAGCCTACCTTAAAGGTGAGAATTTACCGGTTAAGTTAGTCCGGATAAGGAACACAAGACCGGTATAGGATCCATAATGGTGGGTAATTTAGAACCCAATTTAAGGACTTAATTGAATGATTAGGTTATCCATGCACATTAGGGATGAAACCAAGTTAAAAGAATCCAAAATAACTAAGATTTTAAAACCTGACATTTTGGAGCACTCAAGTTTTTGTGTAGCACTCAAAAAACTTTGGAGTGCTTGAGACACGAAAAAATTGAAAAAAAATAGACCTAAAATAACTTTTTTGCCTACCCTTATGCGTGGAAAACCATGTGTGACAAGATTTAACCTCGATATTACTCAATTTAGGCCTTAGAACACTTGGAAGGAGATAAGGAAGTGTTAGGGTTTTGGGAAACACTTGGGAGGAGAGAGAGAGAGAATATTCTTCTCCACAAGCTTGGTAAGTTGCTAGACCTAGATCTACCTGAACTAATAGATAATTTCATTTTCCTACCTTTGATTTTATGTGTTGTTTACTCTTATAGGAAGGAAGAGATTGCAAAGAAAAAGGAGTTGTGGAAGGGGGACTCTTTTGGAGCAAGGGAGTAGACCGGTTTATGCTCACATTTCCTTCCTAGGTTCTTAAATTTATTGCGTATAATCTTTATTTTGGTGGATTCATATTTATCAAGTTTGGTGGCATGAGTATGTTATTTTTAACAAGTTTCACTTTGATGCTTTCATGGAGCATTCCATTGGGATTTTTATGTAGGGTTTGGAACATTTTGAGTCACCTGGTTTTATCACCATTGGCATATTGGTTTTGGGTCCTTCATGAGATCAAACACATGGGTATTTTCCATATATGTCATACTTGTGTAGTAGTTATTTTACCTTACCTGAGTATGGATTTGACAAATCATTTTGGAATGTATGGGCTTGTTTTGGAACCCTTCTCCTGAGAAAGTTTTAGAGGCCTACCTTGGTCCTAGGGAAATTATGGGGCAAACCTTTATCCAAGGGAATTTTAGTAGACACACCCTTGATGCCGTAGGATATTTTTGTAGGCTAACATTGGTCTTTATGGCATTCGGAGACCCTTATGAGGTTAGCCTTCATGACAAACACCTTTATGGTATTTGGAGATCCCTATGGGGTTGGCCCTTGTAGCAAGTTTAGAAACCCATTCATGGGTTGAACTTTATAGCATTTGGAGACTTTCTTGAGGTTGGCCTTCATGGCATACGGAGACCTCCTTGAGGTTGGATTTTGTGCCATCGAAGACCCAACATTGGTTGTTTGCATATGATTTGTTTTGTTAGAGACCTTTACATGGGTTATATGAATTATTTTGTCAGAGATCTTTACATGGGTTCTATGATTTGTTTTGTTGGAGACCTTTACATAGGTTATATGATTTGTTTTGTCAAAGACTTTTATATTGGTTATATGATTTGTTTTTTCAGAGACCTTTAAATGGGTTATGTGGTTTGGATTTGTTGGAGACTTTGTATGGTTTATGTTGCATTTAGCTTTCATTATTTGATGGAGACCCTTATGGGTTGGCATATGACATATATTACATAACACATGGAATATAGCATGTAGTATATGCATGATTTGGTATTGGTTCATTTTGGTTAGTCACATGGTTATCTTGTAGCATGCACATACTTGAATCATAGTAGTGATGCTTGTTTATTATGTTTGGTGCACTTGTGCGTCTACCTTGTATCCTTACTCTATCTTGATTACTCCTATTTACTACTGTGATTATCTTGGCCTCCTTTGTGTGACATAAACTGTGTACCCTTTCGCTAAGCCCGTAAAGCTTACTCCAACTGACACAACCTTTTAGATGAGGAGTAGGAGAACAAGTTTTGGATGCGGTCATGGAGGATGCAAACGAGTGTTATGTGTTGGTCAATGTGGTCGCTATCTTTTTTACTTTTGTTTTAGTTTACATATTGATGGGAGATGTAAGTTATTTTAGTACTTCTGATGTGCCCATTTAGGAAAAGATGTATATACATTATTATGGACATGAGGCCCCTTATTTTGGATTGTTAGAGATTTTAGACATGATGTTTATACATTTCTACTGCACTTGATTTAGTTTATTGCTATTATTATTTCCACTAGGACGTGATTGATTAAATGGACTTAAATGAATAAAAAGAAAATTTTTGACATGAGAAGTGATTATAGTTCATAAGGGATGCCATACTCCAAACATGGGATCTCTCCACTATAAGATACAAGTTTAAGGCATGTCACCCTGTGTCACGGATCCGGGTTTGGGCCCACCTCACAGCCTACAAACCTGAGTCATGATAGTAAGGCACTCATAATTCAAGTTTTACATGAGGATATGAATAAGTTCCTAAGTGGAAAGGTCATGCTTACTAGAATATGTAAGGTTTCTCCATTGGTGGATATAATTGGAAACAGGATTATCATCATGATGGTATTCATTAACAAGTTCTTGCAACCCAATCTTCCTATGTGCACTCTAGAATTGATGAACAAACTCCATGTTCATTGAGTCCCAATCTAGGATTGAACCAGGTTGGAGGTTCGAGTACCAAATAAATGCAGCCCCATCTAAAGACTGGATGAATAATTGAAGCATTAAATCTTCCTAGTTTTGTAATTATCCACACCTAGATTCGAACTAAGCCACATGTTGCTTTGGGCATGAAGAACCATTAAATGGTTTGAATTACAACTATACAAAATTAGGTGGGAGTGGCAGATGATCAATGTACACAGTATAAGGTTTGAACATTTTATACACCTTGTCCACTTCCCTTTCTTTGTGTTCCTTGAACATTCTTATCATCATAGCTTCCACCTAAGCTACCATTTGAAGATCCATTGTTGATGGAGTAGATTGAGTGTGCATATTCTATTGTGGTACATAAGAATTCCAGGTTTAGCTTTGCCCTCCATAGGACCTTTGTGGTTGAGGTCCTTGTAGAGGAGGGCCTTGCTACTGGTATTTTGGTCCTCATTTTCAACAACATGAACACTTTTACCTCATGAGTCTTGAGGTAGTGGCTCTGATATTTCACTTTTGTTTATCACTCCACCATCTGTTTGTGGTGCGACAGACATGACATTAATTGTTGTCATTTCACCAAGGGATAACCCAAGATTAGGATCTTGCTGGAATCTTCTTGGTAAAGACCGAAGTGGCTCTCCAAAGATAGGCGAGTCTCCAATAGATCGTTGTGGGAAGGGTATGTTCCATTCTACCATCTAACTTCTAGTCATCATTCTAACTTCATTGATAGCTATGTAGACAACCTTAAATTTCCTTCCAAGGGAGACCCTTTCCTTGCTCCGGTTGTCATGACTATAGCCCAGGATGTATTTGTTATTCCAAAGATTCTTCCCTTTTCAACATAAGGAGTATAGCCTATTTAGACCCCAGTATGTGAGGGTAAAAATGGATCCCTCTTTTAGGGATGAACCCAAGGCATGAGGGAATTTATTAAGATTCCCCCAGCTTCTTGTTGAGTATAGGCAAACTTACATATTTTTTCCCCTTCTTTGGGCAATGTTCCTTGTTTGTCTTTTAGCAGGGGATAAGGCCAAGGTACTTATTCTTAGTTCTTTGTCATCATTCATAAATTTCCTTAACAGTTCAAATTTAGTGATCATAATTGGATTTCTGAATTCCACACTAGCATGGGCCTAGTGATGTCTTCATGAAGCTCGGAGAGTCTTAGTGGTGAGAACTCCCATCTCTTCTTCCTGTTGGAACTTTCTTTAAACTTTTGTTAAGATGTTTTGCTTACACATTGTGTAGTCTTACCCTTAACATGTCCCTTCTTATTTGACTTGTGTTTAATCTTTCTTTTATTATTATTTAAGGCTAACATGTTCTCTTTAAAGATTGAGTCCTTAGTCACATTAGAAGTTTTGATTACAACTAAAGAATGGGTTGTGGATCCAGAAAAATCAATGGATTGTGATGGAGAAATAGGTCACGATGGGTCCTTGGGTCACAATTGGCTCTTGAGTCACGATGAGGCCTTGAATCATGATGAGACATTGGATCACAATTGGTTTGTTGCTCATGATGACGTGATTGCTCGCAATGGAGTTTCAGTTGCAATAGTGCCAAACTCACTAGTTTCAGAAAAATTATCTACCTTTCTTAAGGAGTTTGGTCCAAGTATCACCACCCACTTCATCTGAGTTGGTGAAGTCTGTGTTTGTTGGTTCCCTTAGGAAATTTGGGAAACATCTCCTCTTAGTTTGCAAGAAACTTGGAGAGAAAAAACAATCTTAGCATTGTTAGTACCGTGATTTTTTTTCAATAGTCGCACTAGCCTCAAGGGGCACGGGCATGGCTGGTATCATAGCATAGGAATGCAAAATCGTCCATTCTTTGGGAAGGGTGGGTGCAGACCTAGCCATAGGAGGTTGATATGACAAGGTAAACCCTTCTTTAGAAAGTGGGCATGTAAAGGTCGCTTTGGTAGTGATTGGGCATGGTGTAGAAAAAAACACTTCAGCCCATGTTCGTGGTCCCATGATATCTTGTGGGATGACAAAAACTATTCCCACAGTTGCAAAATTGCAATCAAGATTCTTGAAAAGGTATTAAAGAGCTTATTAATACAACAAAATAAGAAGAAAGATGAGAGAAAAGTGAAGTCTCATTGAGTGTGCCAGAAATTTGTAACACCAAATTTTGTTGTTTTCAGTGAAACTTGAAACTTAAAATGCTCAAATTACCCAGCCATATAGGAGTTGGTTTATTATTTTATGTGGTGACTTTCACTCCCAATCTCTCTCAAGGGACTTGTTAATTACTATCATTCAGCACATCAAACCTTTGATTTTTTAATTGTTATACGAATTGTAAAGAAAGCAAGAATGCATAAGATATTGAAGCTTTATTGATATCTGAATCAAAACATATAAATAAGTATTCTTCTTCTTGTTCTCTCTTCTACAATTCATCTCAACTTACCTAGCCATAGCCATGATTTCGATTCCTTGAGCTTGTGTCTTCTCTACTAGATTATGTAGATGTATGATGGACATGCCTTCTTTCTTAGAGTAGAGTAACATGAGCTTAAAATAGCTTGACAAAGAAGAAGAGTTGAATGAGAGAGAGAGAGAGAGAGAGAGAGAGAGAGAGAGAGAGAGAGAGCTCCAGAACCTTGCTTGGATGTGTGTATCAAACTAACAAAGTAAAAGCTTGTTGATCATATGAATAACTTGGTATTTATAGAAGCTAATCACACTTAGATTCCATCTTGGAGTCTAAGTTTTTACATGTTTGTAGCCTTGTTTTTAGCACATATCTTCTTATTTGTAGGAGTCTCACTGATGTGGAAAGCTTCCATTGGTTGTTGGAGAGGCTTCATACGTATAAAGAGTCCCTAGCTGTGAGAGTTTCCAACTGTTACTCTTATCTAATCCCTTAATTTATGGGATTTGATGAGATAAAGGAGTCTTATTGTAGTTGGATTCCTTCTTGGATTGGGATTCTAATATGTTACAACCTGTACGAATTAAAGAGACCTATCTTGGTGGGACTCTTTCTGTTAGATTCCTAAGCAGTTTAGAAGTTTAAAATACCATTGATTGTGATTCCTTGGGATTCATGCCATGAAATATAGGGCTTATGGTACTTTGTCCTTTATTCCTCGTGTTACACTATCTATAACAATGCACTGTTCATCCTCGCAGTGCATTGTCCATCGCAATTGATCCTTCATTGTGAGATATCGTAATGCATCCATCCTTCACGATCCACACTCCATCATAGTGTAATATCTATCATGATAGGTTTATTATTTCTTTGATCGTGATGTACTATTCATCCATTGAGGTGAGGGTAAATTTGTATGTTTGCAAATTTTGGATGTCAACACAAAGTAATAAATGTTAGGATGTGATCAGCAATGAGTTTAGGCAAATTTGTAGCCTTGAGATTTCAAAGAAGTATAAAGCTTCTTGAGGTAACCCATGAGGGTATGAACATAGTGAAGCAATCTAAGCTTCAAATGCTCATCTTGAACTTCGAGGCTCTAAGGAAGGAAGAAGATGAATTGTTCATCGACTTCCACACTATACTATTTGACATAGTCAACTCTATGATGTTAAGTCATATTGTATTTTCAATTTCATTCAAAAGTCTAGGTGGTGTATTGGCTATAAGTGTTAAATGTAAATGTACTGAGAGCCTATGAGTGTTTAGTTTAAATACCACCATTACCAAGACAAGGAAGAGGTCGAAGAGAATTAAGTCAAGTTCAAAACAAGAGAAGGAACCTTGAAGACTACCAATGATTGCCAATGCATCACCCAATTGAAACAAACAAGCAAATCAAGTAAAGAGACCAAGTGGTTAGTTTATGTCTGCTCACAAGACCCCCCAAAGACCAGGGTTTGATCCTAGGAAGGCCTAAATACCAATATATGACCCTAGGTGCAGTTGCTCAAAACCCTAAGTGAAAATTGAGCCAAGAAGTAAAAATAAATATCTAAACTTCAAATGACCATAACTTTTGATTCCGATGTCCATTTAAGACTCACAAATACTTAAATTGATTAGCTCAATGAGCTCTCTTTGAATATCAAATTAGGGGATTTCAAGAGCTCAAAAATATTTTCTATGGTATAAGTTGAGAAACACTAGAGAGGTGTTTTCCTAGTAGGAAGTTCATGGGAAGCTCGAGGGCTTGAAATTATTCTCGAGGGTTTGAAAAAATTATTTTAAGGGCTCAAAATTACCTAGATTCTAATGGTCAAATTTTGACCCATTGTTCTGGACCGTTGGAGGCCGTGGGAAACTTTGGGTCACCTATATATGAATGGGATTGGTCCCAAATGAGGTGGAACACCTCCCACATAAGAGAAACATTCTTGAGCATTCCATTTGGGAAAAATCATTTGAAAACCTTTACATGAGATGTTCTTGAGAAAAATAGGTAAATTTACCTAAAGAGAGAAAAGAACAAATCTTAGGGAAATAAAGATTGATAAATCTATCAAGCAAGACTTAAAGAAGAGCCCTTAGAGTTATCAAGGATCCTTAGAGAGCAAAATCATGACTTGGGAAACCTTATAGAGAGTTCTTTAAACCGGGTGTGAATACCAGTCACATTTTCCTATTAAGAAGCTGAGCACTACAACCAAACAACATTAAATTCATTACTTGAGTATGTCTGCTAGAGCCACCGGATGTGGAATCTTCTACCGAAGCCACCGCAACCATAGTTGGGAGTTTGTTAAAGACACCAAGCTCATGAGCACTTGCCGGAGACACCAAGTGTGGAGTCACCTCTACCAAAGCCACTAGATGTATGGTTTTGTTGATGTCCTCTGTAATAGTTAGGAGTTAACTACCAGAGTGGGCATTGTAAAGTGGACGTGGACCGGTGTGCTGAACTACTATAAACACTTGTGTCTTTGTGGTTGTATGTTTTATGTATTTGTTTAATTTCCATATCATATTTGAAAATGAGCAGTTAGGCCTTAGTTGAATTTGCAAATTGGTCTAATTAGGCACACTTTCATATTTCAATATCTTGTGGGAATATAAAATTGCAATTCTTAGCTAATTGATCACTTTAGGATTTCACTTATAGCACCAAACTTAAGTGATCACATTATGGGGTAATTGGGATTAAATTGAACTATATTAATTGGGGAAACAAGTAATTTAAAAGAATTATACAAAAATTGTAAAATCCTATTCACCCCTTCTAGGATCACATTGAATAGAATTTCAATTGGTGTCAGAGCATGGTTGCTCTAATGGGGATCAACATCCTCAGCTTGATCCTTACACTTGATCTTAGAATTAGCTTATAATTAAACACATGGCTTCATAATCAAGTTGCTCCATCTCCAAATCTCCCTACATTAATGGATTCAACTATAGTTGTTGGAAAGCTTGAATGAGCATTTTTCTGAAGGCAATTGATGATAGAGTATGAAATTCGGTGGTGAATGAGTATACCAAACCCACCAAACCTGAAGAAGAGTGGGTGAAGGCTGATAGAGATGCTTATATAGTGCAAACTATAAAGAAATCTATACCAGTATACGTGCCCTTAGCCTAGAAGAATTTATACGAATTTGTAGCTTAGAAATAGCTAAGGAAGCATGGGACCTACTTGAGGTAACCCGTGAAGGTACTAGTATGGTTAAGCTATCTATGCTTCAAATGTACACCTCAATGTTTGAATCCCTTAGGATGGAAGAGCATGGACAATTTCTTGAATTTCACGGTAGACTTCAAGATGTTGCAAATTCAATGAGAGGCCTTGGAGAGGATCTAAATGATTCCAAAATTGTTAAAAATCCACTAAGGTCCCTTCGAATAAGGTTTCATCCAAAAGTAACGACCATAGAGGAATGTCAAGACTTAGAAAAAGTGAAATTAGAAGAACTAATAAGATCAATTCAAACATTTTAATTGAAACTAAGACCATCCAAGAAAGAGAAGGACATTACTCTTAGGGTTGAAAATTCTTCTAGCTCAGATGAGGACTCCGACAAGGAGCTTCGCAAAATAGCCCAAAATTTTAAACAATTCTTCAAGAAAAAGACTAGTGGTTATAGGAAGAACTATTCTCCAAGAAGAAAATATACAAACACAAGGAGGATTGAGGTTCCTAAAGAAGAACTTAAGTGCTATAAATGTGGTGGCTTTGGTCACTTTGCTAGAGAATGCCCAAACCACTTAATGAAATACACAAAAGAAAGCAATGATAGCCACTTGGGATGACTCGGATGAGTTAGAATATGGATCCCAAAGTACTGAAGAAGAATCTTCACGTGAAATCAAAGCCTTCATGGCTTGTGGGTCTCCCAAGGATTCACTTGGAAGTGAGAGTGAATCCGGAAGTGATGAAGAAAGGGATGAGGATGAGGGGGACATCCAAGAGGCCTTTGATGAACTCTTTATTAAGAGTAGGGAGTAGGCCAAGACCAACAAGAAGCTAAAAGGGTCAAACAAGGAATTGATCGAAAAATCTAAGTCCTAGGAAAATATCATCTCTCAATTTCAATTAAAGGAGATAGAAAAAAATGAACTAACCATGCTCCTTAAGGCCTAAGAGGAATTAAATGAAAAGGTCAATCAACTAGAAAAGAGACTAAGTGAGTCAAAAACAATATTCAACATAGAAAAGGAAAATAGAAAAGTTGAAATGAAAAAGCTAGTTAAGGAAAATGCTAAATTGACCAACAAGAATCTTAAACTTGAACATAAAGTCATAACTTTAGAAGAAAACAAAAAGATCCTAGACCACACATGCTCCAACCTCTCAAAGATATCAATTGATCTACCTGTTCAAGTGTGAGCTAAAATGTCATAAAAAGAGTCTATTAGTCTCCTTGCCCAGGGAAGCGAAAAGCTCAAAAAAATACCAATAATGGGCAAAGAGGGTGATAGAAGGGGATTGAGATTTAGCTTCGGAAATGTCCAACTTTCTACCTCCACCTAAGAGCGAAAGCATGCCTTTACAAAAGGAAAAAGAAAGGCCAAAGTCTCTCAACATGCATGATCACAAATGAAAATATATGGTGGGAGACAATCTTCTTCTTTCAAGGGTAATGCTCCTATCCACCAAGAAAGAAGAAAGGAAATGCCTAGCCAATCAAAAGGCAATGCTTCAACCTCTAAGGGTCTTGCTTTTAGAACCACCAATTACATGCCACTATTGTGGGCTAATTGGTCATATAAGGATTGAGTGTAATAAAAGGCAAAGGGACTTGAGTGCCCAAAGGGTCTAAGAGTCTAAAATGAAGAAATAAAGGTAAATCTACTTCCAAATGACTCAAAATGATAAAAGACTAAAAAGAAAAAAAATCGATTTCAAAGAAGTAAGAACAAATACCTACGACCTAAGAAGAAAATGGTCCAACCTAAACAAATCAAGACCAAACAAATTTGGGTAAAAAAGTTTTGGGTTAAGAGGGATGAGCTCTCATCCTATCTAGGAGGGAGAACATGTCAAAGATGGTATCTTGATTCCAACCATATGACCCCTAAGAGGTCATTGGTAGAAAGGACTTCAAATGATCCGGATTGGATTAAAAGCCCTACAAGAGAATTGGAATAATACTAAAAGAAATAATCTTCAAAAAATTAAATGACTAGCATGTGTGTGACTTTTTCATTATCTTTTATGCTTACTTTATTGCATTTGGATAATGTTGGGATTGCTCTTGTATTAGCATATATATGTTTCCTCGTCACTATGGCACACCATGAGCATGCATGCACAATTTGGCTACTCTTGGTGATCCTTTGCATACTTATATATCATTTAGATAATCAGTGTCATATTGGACTTATTTGACACATTGTTATATGTCACTAATGCTTTGTTGACCTATCGTGCATATATGTATGTTCACTAGCACATATCTTTGGCAACTATGCATGGGCATTTACACTTAATAGGCATATCCATATTGATCATTGTTTTTGGATCCCTAGTTCTCTTATGGATCATATTATGCTTTGGACCTATATTTGGTCCATCTCTGCTCTCATTCCCGTTGTTAATTCATGACAAAAGGGGGAGAGAATGTAGGGGAAGGAATATGGTAATGCACCATAAGTGTGGGATATCACTTAGGGGAGTGATATCATTTAGGAGGAATACATGTTAAACATTTCACACTAATCATGTACAAGCATCACTCTCATTCATTGCATATTTTACCTATACTTTGCACCTTATTGGCATATGAGAAAGGTATATGTTTCTGTGATATAGGTCGGTAGGCCTGATAAGCCAAAGGACTAAGAGGGAGCTTTAAAGATATATTTTCTTTTGAACCTCATGTATTAAGTCTTGTAACTATAAAATGATGTAATATTTATTTTTGGATTTTATCATGGAATTGACAATGAGGGAGATTGTTAAGTCATATTGTATTGTTAATTCCATTCCAAAGTCTAGTTGGTGTATAGGCTATGAGTGTTGATTGTAGATGTACTGAGATCCTATGAGTGTCTACTCTAAATACCGCCATCACCAAGACAAGGAAGAGGTCCAAGAGCATCAAGTCAAGTTCAATACATGAGAAGGAACCTCAGAGACTATTAGTGATTGCCAGCACATCACCCAATTGAGCTAAACAGGTAAATCAGGTAATGAGACCAAGTGGTTAGTGTATGTGCGCTCATAAGACCCGTAAAGACCAAGGTTTAATCATAGGAAAGCCTAAAAACCAATATATGACCCTAGGTGCAATTACTCAAAACTCTAAGTGAAAAATGACCCAGAAAGTAAAAATTGATATCTAAACTTAAAATGGCCATAGCTTTTGATTTTAATGTCCATTTGAGACCCACAAATACTTAAATTGATCGGCCTGACAAGTTTTCTTTAAATATTAAATTAAGATGTTTTCCAAGGATTAAATTTTTTTGAGGGCTCAAAAATATTTTTGAGGGTTCGAGTTGAGAAACGACCAAGAGTTGTTTTCCTCATTGGAAGTTTGTAGGAAGCCTGAGGGCTCAAAACAATATTTTGAGGGCTTGAAATTTCCTAGATTCTAATGGTCGAATTTTTAACTGTTGTTCTTGACTGTTGGAGGACATGGGAAACTTTGGCTCACCTATACATGAATGGGATTGGTCCTAAATGAAGTGGAACACCTCCTACACATATCAAAAACATTCTTAAACATTCTATTTGGGAAAAATCATTTGAAAACCTCTACATGAGGTATTCTTGAGCAAAATAGGTAAATCTACCTAAAGAGAGGAAATAACAAGTCTTGGGGAGCTAAAGATTGGTAAATCTATCAACCAAGACTTGAAGAAGAGCCCTTGAAGTTATCAAGGAACCTTAGAAAGCAAGAGCCCAACTTGGAAAACCTTCTAGAGAACTCTCTACATTGGGTGTGAATACCATATTCACATTTGCTTATTGAGAGGTTGAGCACCACAACTAAACAACATTCAATTCATCACTTGAGTACGGTTGTCAAAGCCACCGGACATGGAAGCTTCCACCGGAACCACCGGAAGCATAGTTGGGAGTTCAACCGAGACGCTGAACTCATGAACACTTGGTAGAGACACCAAGTGCATAGTAACCTCTACTGAAGCCATAAGACATATGGTTTTGTTGATGTCTTTTGTAATAGTTAGGAGTTAACTATTAATAAAATCAATACACGCCCAGAGTGGGCATTGTAAAGTGGATGTAGGCTAGTGTGCTGAGCCACTATAAACACTTGTGTTTTTGTGGTTGCATGTTTTGTGTATTTGTCATTTAATTTCCATATCATATTTGAGCACAAGCATCTAGGTCTTATTTGAATTTGTAAATTGGACAAATTAGACACACTTACATATTTGAATATGTTATCGGAATATAAATTTATAATTCATAACTAATTCATCACTTATTATTTCACTCATAGCACTAAACTTAAGTGATCACATTGTGGGGTAACTGGGATTAAATTGAACTAACTTGATTGGGGAAGCAATTAATTCAAAAGAATTCCACAAAAATTATAGAATCCTGTTCTCCCCCTCTAGGATCGCATTGAATAGAATTACTTATGAGAGGGCTTTGAGAGAGTGTGTTTGACTCCAAAATTGTCAAAAAGATCCTTAGATCATTACCTGAAAGATTCTATCCCAAGGTAACTGCCATTAAAGAGAACAAGGACATTGACAAAATTAACGTAGAAGAACTAATATGTTCAATTCAAAAAATTTGAATAAAACCTTAAACTGGTTAACAAGAAAAGGAATGTCACTCTCAAGGTTGAGGAGTCATCCAACCATGATGAAGTTTCTAATAAGGAATTTTCTATGGTGGGTACGCAATTTAGAAAGTTCCTTAATAAAAACTCTAAGAACCTTAAGAAAAAGAATTTCCATCCTAAAAGAACCAATGAAAACTAGAGTAAAAGGGAAAATCCGAAAGATGGATCCCAATGCCATGAGTACAAAAGGGTTATGGTCACTTGGCAACAAATTGTGCCAATAAACTAAAAAATAAAGCTAGGAACAAAGCTATGGCTATTATATGGGATGAAGAATCTGATGAGTCAAATCATGAGCCACTGGGTAATGATGATGACTCATCCTAGAGTGCTAGAGCTTTTGTTGCATTCATTGAGTCAACCATGGAGAACTCATGTGGTAAAGAGGAAAGCAATGATGAAGATGATGAAGACCTTCAAGAAGCTTTCAACTAGCTTTATCGGGAAAACAAATAGTTAGCTAAAACTGATTCTTTTTATTTTATTTTTAATGAATAGCTAAAACTAATTCTAAGCTTAAAAGGGAGAATAAAGAACTTATTGAAAAAGTAGAAAGCTTAGAATCAATTAAAGAAGCTGAAAAAGAAAGTCAATTAGCTTAAGAGAATGCATTGCTAGTAATGGAAAATCAAGAACTAAAAGACAATGTTATCTTCCTTGAAATGTAGCTTAATGAACTAAATATAATAATTCACAAGGTAAAGGAAGATAAAGAGAAGTTGGCTGTTACATGCTCTAAACTTTCTAAGAGATCAATTGAATTGCTAAATCAAGTGAAAGCCTTAGAAGAACATTAGAAGAAGTCAATAAATCTCTTTGCTAAAGGAAATGAAAATTTTGAAAGAATGTTAACCATGGACAAAGAGAGTGGAGATAGAAGGGGTGTTGTGAGATAGAAGTCAATAAATCACTTGGATATGAATCGGAAGTTTTCATGTCCAACTCTTCCACCTATAGAAAGGGTGCAAGAATTTCCTTTGTGAAAGGCAAGGAGAAGGCTAAAGCCATCTTCCATGCATAGCCCCCTAGACTCATGACAATACATACAAGGAAGAAACCAAGTTATGCTGAAAAGGTTAAGGATATTCTAGAAGCCTCTTCCACCAGACAGTCGACTTCCCATGGTAAAAGCTAGACCCTTCAGCCAAAAGGAAGAAAGAAGGAAAGCACAAGGAAATTTGTGCAACCTGCCTCAACTTCTAGAGGTCCTACAATCACATGTTACTACTATGGATTGATGGGACACATGAAGTTCAAGTGTAAGAAAAGGACAAATGATTTGAAATATAAAAGATCTCAAGCTTTAAAAGAAAAAAATGAAATGAAAGAAAACTTAAAAAAAAAAAACAATATCACAAAAGGATTCAAAACTTGAATCTTAAGAGTAAAAAGCAACATAAAAAACTAAAAGGTTCTAAAGCCAAACAAGTTTGGGTGAAAAAGACTTGGGTCCAAAAAGAAAACCTCAAATGTGTAGTGATCCACATAGATCTTAGAGTTGGGAGCTCCTTTAGATGGTATCTAAATAGTGGATGCTCAAGGTATATGACTAGTGATAGATCTCTATTCTTCTAGTTTGATGAAAAGCAAGAAGGTAGTGTTACCTTCGAAGATGGGAACTCTGCCAAGATAATTGGCAAATGAACTATTGAAGCTCATTGGTTTCCCAAGCTTAGAGAAGTCATTTATGTACAATGACTTAAGCATAATATTCTTAGCATTAGCCAAATTTGTGACCTGGGCTACGCTGTTATTAGGTTTTCTATGGAGTGTTGTGAGATCCTTGACAATGACAATGAAAAAATCCTCGTGAAAGGTATCTAGACTGGTGATAATTGCTATATTGTTGAATCCGACAACTCCAATGCATGTCTGACATCTCACACTAGTGAGATTGACCTTTGGCATAAAAGTTTATCACATGTAAATTATAGACCTTTCTAAGCTTAGCAAGAAACAACTAATCCAAGGTCTACCTAATTTGGACAACCTTGAAGAACATAGTTGTAGTAGTTGTCAATTAGGAAAAAAACAAGGGCAATGCATAAAAAGGCAAACCATATTGGTACAACTAGACCCTTGGGCTCTTGTACATGGACCTAGTAGGTTCTACTAGGATTAAGAGTCTTAGTGGCAAGAGGTATTTCCAGGTCATTGTCAATTATTTCTCTTGATTTGCATGGGTGTTGCATTTCTAAGAGAAAAATCGAAAGCTTTAGATGATGTCTAGGCATTTTGTAATAGAATTCAAAATGAAAAGAATCTCACTATCAAAAGAATCTAAAGTGATCACAGTGGAGATCTCAAGAATCTTAAATTCCAAATTTGGTGTGATGAACAGGGCAGTAAACATGAATTCTCCACTCCTAAGACACAAATTCTTTCAAGAAATGGCCAACATCATGTTAACTAGCAAGGAGCTTGCTAAACGGTTTTGGGCCAAAGCCATTAACACAACTTGCTACACCATCAATATGGTGCATGTAAGGCTTGGCACCTTAAAGATAGCCTACGAGTTGTGGCATGGAAAGAAGCCTAATGTCAAATATTCTAGAATATTTGGGAGCACATGCAACATGCTTAGAGATATAGAGAGAGACTTGGCAAGTTCGATCTTAAGAATGATGATGTAATCTTTCTGGGATACTCTACTGAAAGTAGAGCATATCGAGTCTTTAACAAGGGGACTCACCACATTGAAGAGTCTATCAATGTGACTATTGATGATCAAAAGAATGACTATAAAGAAAATGTAGATCAATCTCTTAAAGTTCATCAAGAAAAGGAAGAACCTAGTACTCCCACTCAAGAATTAAGTGCTGAAACTAAAGATGAACTCAAGGAAGTTGATGAGTGTTCCTAAGAAAGGAGAATCACTAAGTGAGAGTGGATTGTATCCGCTCCTCTTATTGTCTGCTCCTCTCTGTACCCTATCAGGGGAGGGCACATCAGCACCAACAAGTGATTTTCACTTTTTTTTGGGGGGGTGGTTGCATTTCACTTGTCGGCGCTGATGTGCCC
>JAOXJP010028677.1:0-16934 GCA_025762735.1 Platanus orientalis | reverse complement strand
TATTTCGAACTCCACCTTAGATCAGTGGGTTTTGATCCAAAACCCATGGATCTAACGTGTTCCATATCAAATATTAATATAAAAAAAAAAAAATTCCAAATTTTTTTCTATTTTTCAAAAAATAAGGATTTAAAAAAAAAAAGAATCTTTACCTAAAAAATGAATTAAATCTTTTTTTTCTTAAAGAAATTAGTAGATCTACCATGTAATGATGTAAATCTATTATATTCTAACAAAAAATATTTTAAATAAAAAAAAATTTTACCTTTTTTCAGTTTCTTGAAGAACCCTAAAACCCCACTTATTTAATCCTTCTTAAACCCAATAATAGAAGAGAAAGGCATCATGGTTGTTTTTGCTCCAAAAAATCGTGAATCGGGTCGGTTCGACGATCCAATCAGTTTGGATCAGACCAAATCAGCCGGGTCAGGTCGGCTCAAGCTAGATCAGCCGACTCATCCTATGAGTTGGCCGGATCAGTTGATCCGACCTCAAGTCGGTCGATCCGGTCTTTGGATCAGCTGATTCATGTCTGCCTCCGATTTTAAGCCTTAAACCGGGTCACCTCAGGATAGTAAGGCTTCTATAAGCATTGCCCATACTCCTGTCCAATATGATCATGGTTTAAAAAAACAGCCGGCCGCCGATTTTTTAAACCATGATCATACTGGACAGGAGTATGGGCAATGCTTATAGAAGCCTTACTATCACAATAAAAACTCAGAGGAGCAATAATAGGAAAGTTAAGCTCAGATAGGAGGCACAACAATAGAAACTCACATATACCATGTGCCGTAGAATGGAACTCCGTTTCAGCACTAAAATGAGCAACAATAGATTGTTTTTCACTTTGCCATGTGACGAGGTTGCTTCCAACAAAAGTACAATAATCAGAAGTCATCAATTAGATACAAATCTAGCCCAATCAGCATTTGTATAAGCCTCAATACATAAGCCAAGTTGTCTAGTATACAACAATCCAACATTAGGACTATATTTTAAATATCTAAGAATACGATAGATAACCTCAAGATGAACAATGGTAGGTGCATGCATAAATTGGCTTACAACACTTACAACATAAGAAATAGCTGGCCATGTTAAGGTGAGATAAATGAGACTCTCACCAATATCTTCAGTGAAACGATGATTTGAATCAATTAGTATTTCACTAAGTTTACAACCCTTCATACCAATCTCAATCAAGAGATCTAAAGCATATTTTTGTTAGAAAAAAAGGCCCTTTTTGATCAAGCAACTTCAATAACCAAGAAATAATGCAATTGGCCTAAATCCTTAATCTCAAACTCCTAAGCCAACTAAAGCTTTAATTGAGAGTCTGAGACATCTCAATAGTATCATTCCCAATTACAACAATATCGTCAACATATACAATTAGTTCAATAAAAAGACTACCATGTTACTTTATAAATAACATGTAATCTGCTTGACTCTAATGATATCCATACTTAAGTACTACCATACGAAATTGCTTGAACCATGCCCGAGGAGATCGTTTGACCATAAAGAGTTTTCTTCAGCCAACAAACCTTACCTTTTAGAAGAGAAAGGAAAAAAGCTAGGAGGAAATTTCATATAAACTTCTTCAACTAAATCACCATGCAGTAAAACATATTTAACATCAAACTATAAAAGAGGCTAGCCTTGAATAGTATTTAAAACAATAAAACTTAAATAGAATTCAGTTTTGCCACTAGAGGAAATGTCTCTTAATAATCAATGCGATAGATATGGGTATAACCATTGGCAACCAGTTTGGTCAAGTTTTAACTTGATAGTGTACACCTACTTACAACCAACATAAACTTTATGCCCAGGCAAATCAACAAGATCCCAATTGTTGTTCTTGTCTAGAGCCAGCCTTTCCTATTGCATGGCCACCTACCACTATGATTGAGACCAAGCTTCTGCAACATTGCAGGGAACAAAAATAGAGGACAAACCATGACAATAGGAATGTTGAAGTACAATATGGGGGTAACGTGTGTATGTAAGGGTATAATTGTCTTGCCATGGTTCCTTTATAATTATTTGTAATTGTAAAGGGTATAGCTGGTATTTTGCCACTATACTCGTGCATACAACTTATACCTACATATAAGACATTCTCATATGACTACAACTCTCATATGATTCTCTCTTCCTCTCTATTTCTTCTTGTTCTTTTACCTTTATTCTTCAAACTACAACAGGCTTAAGCATATGTCATCTTGGTATCAAAGCAGGAAACAACTGAAGCAAGGGAGGTTGTTGGCCGACGTTAGCAAAGCAGTGCAATGATGTCAGCAATCGTACGGATAGGAAGGCCTGATTGCAATGGTGGTTGTTTATGATTGATCTTGATTTTAAGGTTTTTCTAAAACAAATCTCAGTGATGTTTGCACATAATCAAGATCTTTTTAAGGTTTCTTCTTTTGAAAAAATTTGAAATTTCTTGATTTTTAGATTGTGTGATCAATTGAATAAGGCCTATTTTGGGTGGCGATTTGCACATATACTAATTGGGGAAGTTGATGGAAAAAGTCTTACCTCAATCCGAGGAGTTTTGAAGCCACAATGAAGTTTTTCCTCCACCATAGTTGTTACTCCCTCTAAAAATTGGATTTTTTTGGTGTTTTGAATGCATCTCATCGATGCTAGTAGGTGTGTTTGTGGTTGATTTGATATTTTTTATATGCCGATATATGGTTGGATGTTGATTGTTTGAGTTTAAAGGCTGTTCGGTGAAAATCATTATTTGTGGGCAATATGCTTGAACCTGTGTAAGTGGGTGTCATTGGCTGCATCATGGACTGCTTGCTACGCCATTGGTGGCTGTTGTTGGTTTTGTTTTGTGTGCAAAATAGATTGCTGGTAGTAGTTTAAAAATGTTCAACCATGTCTAAGGTGGAATGTGGTAAGACTATCTGTTGTTGTACTTGGGGCTTCCAGTAGTAAGTTACTATTTGGTATCCAATGTGACAACCCCGTTGCACAATTCACTATTGTTAATCTAGATGGGACTAATTATTTGGAGTGATCTTAGTCAGCTAATATGTATATTTGAGGAAGATGGAAACTTTCAGTACATTAATGACCATGTAGTAGAGCCATCTTTATCAAATATCCAAACCTAAGATAAGTGGGATTATGAGAACTTGACTGTCATGTCTTGGCTTCTTCACTCGATACAACATCACATTAGTAGAGGTTTTGTATTCCTTTAGAAAGCTAAGGAAATATGAGATTTAAAGGCTTAAACCTATTCTCAAGTGAAGAATTTTGTAAGGGTTTATTAGTTGAATCAAAAGATTGCCCATCTTTGTTAGGGGGAGAAGGGCCAAGGAGCTATTTTGCTGCTTTGCGAAGCATGGGGGAAGAGCTGGACCACTATGAGACTTTTAAGTCGGCCTGTCAAAAAGATGTAGCTTATAAAGAAAAAATTGAGAGAACCAAGGTCTTCGAATTCTTGGCAAGGTTGAATGTTGATTTTGAATTTGTGTGGGTCTAGATTCTTAGTAGAGATATACTACCATCATTGAATGAAGTATTTGCCTCTGCTCAAAGTGGAGATAGTTGCAGAAATGTCATGCAATATTACTCTTCTAGAAAATCTGAACAATCTGCCTTAATTTCTACTTCATCCCCTCAAAAAAGAGGCAAGAGTGGCTTTAAGAAGCCTTTCAAATCTAGTTTTGATGATAGATAAATTAAATTAATGGTCTAATCCAGTTGATAAAGATAATTTGAAGTGTAGCCATTATGGAAAAATGAGGCACACTAAGGAGAATTGTTGGGACCTTGTGGAACGTCTTGAAAAATTTAGTAAACCAAGCTTAATGAGAGCTAATTCAGCCTCCTTTTATGACAATCAAGCAAACACAAGTTATCCTCCTCAAAAGATAGTTAGTACTGACATTGTTTTCTTGGCTGAGGCGTCCTAGCGAATGGTTACAATTTGTGAAGAACTTGAAAATCTTCATAAATTCATGTCTCAATTAGAGGGTTCTATGGTCTCAATTAGAGGGTTCTATGGTAGCACCTCATCCTTTCACTTCTTTGTTTGCCTCCGCTCAGTCAAGTACCCATGCCACCGCCCTTCAAGTTTCTTCCACTCCTTCCTAGTCTTGGATCATTGATTCAAGGATCTCCAATCACATGACAAGTTTGTCCTCATTATTCTCTTCATATTCAATTAGTTCTAGTAGGATAAAGTTATGGTTGCTAATAGAACATTATCTTCTATTTATAGGAAATGAAGTATCAATGTTTTACCCACTTTATCCTTATCTTTTGTTCTTCACATTCCAAAGTTTGCTATCAACTTGTTGTCCATTAGTCCTATTGCTTGTAATCTTAATTGTTTTATTACCTTTTTTTCTTTCACTTGTGTTTTTCAAGACTTGACTTTGAAGAGGATGATTAGGAGTGGTCGTGTAGCTGATGGACTTTATCTCCTTAATGCAAATGCAAATCCTTCGTCATGTGCAACATTTCAATTTAGTAGTAGTAATTAAAATAATAAAGACCAGCTAATGCAATGGCATAACTACACAGGTCACATGTCTTTTTCGTCTATGAAACTTTATTTTCTAGTTTTTTTTTATTTTTTATCTAGTTCTTTATTGGATATTAATTCTAAAGTGTGTCAGTTGTCCAAGCATGTTAGAATTTCATATCCTTCAAGTAGTAATAATAGTTTTATTCCTTTTTTCATTGTCCACTATGATATTTGGGGACCATCTCCCACTACTTCATTATTTGGATTTCGTTATTTTGTTATTTTTATTGTAAAACAAAGGGGAAGTTAATTCTATCTTTCAAAACTTTCACAAATGGTTCAAGCACAAATTGATGCAATGATAATGAGGGGGGGTATATCTCTTCTAGTTTGAAAAGCATTTTACATTGGCAATCTTTAACAAAATGGAGTAGTTGAATGCTTGAATAGGCATCTCTTAGAGGTCACAGGAGCCCTTCTTTTCAGCATGAATGTTACAAAAACTTTTTTGGTCCGGGGCATTATTTACTACATCATATCTCATTAATTGCATGCCTTTCAAGATTCTTAGTTTCAAATCTCCCATTGTTGTTTTATTGCCCGAATCATCCTTTGTTCTGGGTGTATATGTCTTGTTCACACCTAGTAGCGTGATAGAACCAAACTGGATCCTAAAGCTTTGAAATGTATCTTCCTTAGATATTCGTCATCACAAAAGGATATAAGTGTTACCACCCAACCTCTAGAAATTTTTGTTATTACAATGGATGTTACATTTTTTGAATATGTTTCTTTTTTTTTTTTCTCCCTCCTCCACCTCTCTTCAGGAGGGTGCTTTTGAAGAGAGTTCATCATTGTCATCATCGTGTCTCCTTTCTTTTTTGCGTTTACCTTCTCCAGTTCATCCATCTGTTTTTGATAATTCGTTAATTAATGGTAAGGATCTACAAGTGTATACAAGGAGAAAGAAGGACACAACTCACCTTCCACCTTCCACCTTCAATTGCTTCTTCGAACCTAGGTAATGTTCCCTTACATTCTGAGTTTGATGATAGACCTTCAATTGTTCTTCGTAAACTAAAGCATTCATATGCTAGCCATCCTATCTCTAATTTTGTCTCTTATCAGTGTCTGAATGCTTCCTATACTTCTTTTGTTAACTTCGTGTCTTCCATATGTATTCCATCCAGCCTGAAAGAGGCTATTTCCTAATTCCAATGGAGAAATGCCATGTGTGAAGAAATGATAGCCCTCGAAAGAATGGCATAGGGAAACTTGTTGACCTTCCAAAGGAAAAGCAACGTGTGGGATGTGAGTCTATACCATGAAGTACTAGGAAGATGGATCAACTGAAAGATTTTAATCAAGGATGATTGTAAAAGGGTACACTCAGAGAAGTACAACATTGATCACCAAGAAACCTTTGCACTGGTGGCGAAGATGAACTCTATTAGAGTTTTTCTATCTATTGCAGCTAATAAGAGCTAGCCTCTTTGGAAACTGGATGTAAAAAATGCATTTCTACATGGTGACCTCCATGAGAAGGTATATATGACGCTACCTCTAGGATTTAAAATGCTAGGAAGTGAAGGAAAGATATGCAGGTTGAAAAAAGCGTTGTATGGACTCAAACGGTCTCTACGAACCTAGTTCAAGAGGTTTAATGGAAGCTTAAAGAATGTGGGATACAAACTATCTCAGACAGATCATACCTTGTTTGTGAAGCATACACAAAAGGGAACTACTACCGGGATTGTTTATGTGGATGATATTTTGATTACTAGGGATGATTCAAGAGACGTACAACATCTGAAGTCTCATCTCAGCAGTGAGTTTGAAGTCAAAGACCTAGGAGTGTTGCGTTATTTCTTGGGAATAGAAATTGCTTGTTCAAGGAAAGGTATTTTTATATCCTAAAGGAAATATATTCGGGATCTGTTGACTGAAGCAGATATTTGTTGGACTATATGGATAGAGCGCAATCATCAAATTTTCAGGGCAAATCCTCCTCGGTTATGAAGTTGAAGGAAACCATGCTGTCCAAGATCTTTAACTAGATGTCAGCAACTTCTATATGCTGCAGCACTCCCTTCTCTTATTGGATATTCGGTTGGGACTCAATGATTTTCTCTAGATAGGGGAGTTCTTTCCTTTCCTCTCTTTGTAAATTTGCCTTTGATCCCGCTAGTTGTTGCGGTTGTCCCTTGCTTTTGTTTTTTTGCCTGCTGTCTCTTTTTTTGGCTCTTGCCTTTTAATAAATTACCTTACTTTAAAAATAAAATAAAAATCTGTTGACCGAAACAGGCCAATAAGGAGCAAGACCTGCAAAAACTCCTTTTGAAGTTAACCATTGGTTGAATTATCAAGATAGAAGATCACTGATTGGAAGATACCAATGCCTTGTAGGGAAAGTCATATATATGTCTCACATGGCTTGATATAGCTTTTACTATTTGTGTTGTTAGCCAATTTATGTATGCTCCAAGGACTTCCCACCTTAAAGGTATTTATTGGATTATGAGATATCTAAAATCAGCTCTAGGAAGAGGTTTGTTGTTTTCTAAGCATGGTCATGTTTTAACATATGTGGGAAAAGGTTTTCTAGGTGGGTTTCTAGATTTCCTCACTAAATAACCTCCCCTACGTAAGTGGAAGATCCAGGCCATCCATCAGGTAGGGGATCCTCTGGATCAGCCATGTATCAGTGCTCCAGTCTACATGTACCAATCAATATTTCAAATTTTAATTTAGAAATTTCCCAGAAAAGAAGGCTTTCTTTTGCCACATAGTGTAGTGCACTGATCTAAAATTTGCCACATGAATAAAAGATGATGTGGGAGCATCTAGAAGCATCAAGAAGTTGAATGATCATGGATGATCAAGGGATCCACTTTTCAGCAAAGGAGTCAGCAAACCAAGGCACATAAAGAGGTGGTACAAAATCTGAGGCTATTGTGGGAATAAGTCAAATGAGTGGCATGCTTTGTAGGAAAGTAGAAAGCTGAGGAAAATTGTGTAGGGATGGGCTGACCGACAGCTAGGAGAATATTCCCTTTATTTTGTACCAAAGCTCCTATTTAGGGGTATGCATGGGGCAGGTCCGAGCTGAGCCTTAGTAGGCCTGAGGCACCTCCAATATTATATACTATGGGCTTGGGCCGGGCTGGGCCCATAAAAACATAGATATGAAAGCCCCGAGCATGGCCCAACTTGAAACTACGGGCCTCAGGCTAAGCCAAGGCTCACAAATTCATATAAAAAACTGATATATATTAAAGATCTTTTTTTATATAGAAAAAGTCCTGAGCCTTAGACATCAGGCCTTGGGCCCTGGGCCGGGCCAATGTAAGCCCAAGCATGGCCCAACTTTAAGTTTGGGCTTAAAGTCAGGCCTGTTGGGCCAATCTTGGGCCAGGCATTTTTGGGCAGAAATTCGGGTGGCCCTATGATTAGTAGACTTATAGTTGCCATATTTAGGAAGTAGTGTGGGCCACAAGCAAGCCATTTAAAATAAGTTGGGTTTTGGGGATTTAGAAATTCTTTTGGAGGGTTCTTAATTGGGTCAGTTGCTGTACTCTACAAAAGCATCTACCTACCCCCTCCCCCACCCAAAATAAAAAATAAAAAATAATAATAATGAAATAAAAATGAATGGGATAGAGAATAATTTAATTGTCTCAACGCTTATGCTTTGTTCTTACTTTTGAATCAAAGTTGGACTTTGAACCCTGCAGTAGTTGGACTACTATAGGTCTTATCCATCTCTTCTTCTGCTTTGTCTTCTCTATATCCTCCAAGTGTCAAAGGAACATCAATCTGTCAAGCTGCTGCACTGTTTCATACAGCAATAAATATGACTGCATACCTGCAGAGTCCACAGGTTTAGATTAGTACTCTATAGTTCTGCTGTTCTGTAAAGACCCTTGTTAATGAATATCTGCTGGATTAATCTCTGAGTTTTATTATTTCTGCTAAGGGCTTATACCTGAGAATTCTGAGTGCTATTTATGAAACGCTAACCTGAATCATGTGGTTTTTCATTATCATGACTAGGATTCATGTGAAACTTGATTGGGTTATTGTTTACTCTTATACTGAATTACGTACATAATCTCAAGTATTTTGGAATTGTTTAACCCCAGTTGTGAAGCCTTAAACTTCCTGATTTGCTGCGTTCTTCTGGGACAGCCCTGTGATTGCTTAGATATATACTTTTATTGATCTGATTGACCTGAAACTTTGTGGCCTAACTCTTGATTCATACTTCTAATAACCCGTAAAATTTCATTGCATTCTGATTATTTTAACCTCATGTTCTTAGACCTTCTTAAATCTGTCCAAAATTTGGAACTCCCAAAGTTTTGCTGTTTGACCAAGCTATCTTCCCCACATGGAACTCTATTGCATCCCAATCTGGTCTTATTATACTTGGGCCCATAACCCACAGACCTGTAGAAACCCAAGGCCATCCTATATCACATGTGGAGCCCTTTTTTGCTGCCACCTCTGCTTCCACGTGTAAGATTCATAAGTAAACTAATTGAGCTGTTGACCCATTCCCAATATTGGGAATAGATCCACTTATGTAGGTAGCTTTAACTGTTTGTATGATATATGGTGGTTTCAAGACATGGTGCAAATCAAATCACACCAATCCGGTTAAGGGTGGAATCGGTTGATGTGTACTCTCTAGATTCAATGGGGGTCTTCCAAGTGGAAATTGCTTTTTGAGTTTTCCAAGTCATTTGACTAAAGCATATTTTGGAATGGCCCTAGGATTGGTGTGTGGTGTCCTTGTGGCTCACACCTCAGGATCAAGTTCTCTAGAAAAAATCATCGGTTCTATCTCTAGCCCAAACTACTTAGTTTCAGGGAAAGCAATCAAACACCTGTTCAGTTATCTTTTCTTTCTACTCATTCAACCTATTTATTTATTTTGGATTCATCTAATCCAAACATGGTGCCATATATTATTAATTTTCTATACTCATTTATGTGCTATTATTTGAGCTTGTATTGCAAGCAAATGTTCAAACCTTCTCTCTGTTGAGTGTGCTGATGTCTTGACAATTTTCCTTTTAACCACTATACCAATATTTTTTTTTTTCTAATGTTAATTTATTTTATTTTATTTTGTAGAGGGAGTTTGAGGGCATTGCTAACCATTTCCAGAATCATCCTCACATTCGATTGATATTGAAGTATGATGAGGATCTCTCACATTCCATATACGCAGCATCTGACATGTTCATTATCCCATCAATCTTTGAGCCTTGTGGCCTTACACAGGTATAATTCTCACTTAGGAGCTTAAAACTGTGCAGATGATGATGATGAGCTGTGTGCCACTGTAAATTACCTATACTGTCTTCTGACACATTCTATTAGTGGCTTAGATGTATGTAAAGGCCATAATTCTATTAGCACATGCATGTAAACCAAAACATGAATTGCATTTAGCTGCAGGAGTCTTCCTCATGCAATGAAGTTCATTTTCGATCTAAACTTCCCTTCTACGTCTTCTGCAGATGATAGCAATGAGGTATGGTTCTGTCCCAATTGCAAGAAAAACTGGTGGTTTAAATGACAGGTGGGTTATTCACTGCTTGACTCTAATATAAGATGTTGCCATTGGCATTAGAGGGTTTCTTTTTGGGGGTGGCTTACTTTAATTTTTTTTATAAATTCTTCTTGTAGTGTTTTTGATGTCGACGACGATACAATTCCACTTCAGTTTCGCAATGGATTTACATTTTTAGCACCAGATGAGCAGGTAGTACTGAATTTTTTTAGTATCGTATTTATTTCATTCTTTTCATTTTCTTGCATCCGTCTCAACCATCCAAAGAAATCCCTCTCCACCCTCCATTCTAATTTATGTGTTGCAAACATCCCAAAGGGATTAAACGGCGCTTTAGAACGTGCATTTGACCACTACACAAAGAACAATGAGAGCTGGGAGCAACTTGTTCAGAGGAACATGAAAGTTGACCTCAGTTGGGACACTTCAGCCTCACAGTATGAAGAGCTTTATGAGAAGTCTGTGGCTAGAGCAAGGGGAGCACGGACTTAAACCCAGTTTGGACATTGGTTCATTTGTTCATTATATATGGAAGACAGCCAGTCTAAGCTGGTGCAGTTCATCCAAAATCCACCCGCCTGATTTGTTTGGTTGGTTAATCTGCCAAGCCAAACCAATCTTCAGTGCTGGAGCAGAGCTTGCCTTGCCTGATTTGTGGCTGTGATTCAGAATTGGGATGATGTAACAACTATACTAACCGCTGGAGAGTGGAGTTTTAAGGTTTGGTGAATCTTAGTTGAGTGTAAAGCTACATTGAGATTGATTTTCACCAATTCCTTCCCAGTTGTACATTTATTACAGTCGTTCACACTATTCTTTTGTTCAGTGATAAACAGCTTCACCTTCATAGCTGTACATCATGTTTTTTATTGTAACTATGTTGTAAGATTTTAATCAATAGCAAGTATTTATACTTATGTATACACGAGATTTGGCTGTAATTACTCAAAACATTGACGTTCAATCATCAATGTAAGCCTTTATCTCCCTCTCAAAATATTGAATGATTCCACAGTTCATTCAAAGGACTGAATTATTGAGTTTGCTTTGACTCTCATTTTAGTTCATATACTAAAGCAATGCATATCAGAGGACATTGTTTCCTTATTCTATGGTATGGGTCAAGTTATGTGTTGTTTATGTTATTTGTTAAATTATTTTTTCTATAGCATAGGATTGAGGATTTTCAGACTTATTCGAAGTTAATTCCCTGAACAGTACAGAAAGCAGAGAAACAATTAAGTGTTCTAGAAATGCTGCAATGAGCTCTTCTAAGGGGTGCAACTAGGGTTGGGCTCAACCCTGATGTAACGACCCCAATTTGTGATGAAGCCTTAATAATAAAAAATTCAAAAAAGCATCCCTCAATGGTAAGAGATGCATTAGGAAATCATTATTAGGTTTGTCTTTGTTTCCATTTAGGTTTGATATTCCATTTCAGTTGTAATTCTTTTAGGAAATAATTTCTTTTATAAGCAATGTAATGTTGTGTATAAGAGATATCATAATTTTTACATGTCTCTTTAAGAAGTGCAAGAGGTGTGAACTATCTCGAATGAGTTTAGAGGTCCAATCTCCCTCTAATGAGATTAGTCTTCTTCAATTTTCTATTTTCTTTCTCTTTTGAATGCTTAAACCATCGTAACAGAGATCAAAACTGTTTGGAGAGAGATTTCAATGGATTTTATTGAAAGACTGCTCTCCTTGAATGGTAAGTCTGTCATCTTTGTAGTGATAGATTGCTTAAGTATGCCCATTTCATTCCTTTGTCTCATCCTCATAGTGTTGCATAAGTGACTCATTCTTTCATTGAGAACATCTTTAAACTTCATGGGATGCCGGCATCTATTGTTTACGATAGGAATAGCATTTTTACAAGTTTCTTTCAGAAAGAAATCTTTTCGATTGCTAGGAACTGAATTGATGATGAGTTATGCGTATCATCCTTAGACAGATGGTAAAATAGAGTGTGTGAATCGCTGTTTGGAAATGTAGTTACACTGCTTCTTTGAAGCACAACCTAAGCAATGGACTTGCTGGTTAGCATAAGCAGAATGGAGTTACGACACTGTCTATCATGAATTTATCAAGATGACACCTTTTGAGGCAGTTTATGGCCATCTTCCACCTACCATCGAGGCCTACGAAAATAGTACAACCAGAGCTCATCATGTTGAGCAGGAATTATTGAAATGGGATTGCATACTCAAGTTGTTAAAGGATAACTTGGTTTCAGCTTAAACACGTGTGAAGGCTCAAGCTAACAAGAATTGTTCAAAACACTCATTTGAGATTAGGGATATGGTATATCTAAGACTGCAGCCTTACCGGCAATCTTCTGCGGCACTTCGTAGTTCTTGTTTGAAAAAGAAAGTGGGGACCTCTTGTGTAGTTCTCGCAACTTTCCCTACTTATTCTGACATGGGACTCATAGAGTTGATACTTGAAACTATCTTGGACCATAGATTGTGAAGTGCAAGTAGATTGTGAAGTGCAACAATCGTGCAGCTACAAAAGTTTGATCAAATGGCTCATCTTCTTGTGGAGGATGCAACTTGGGAGTTGTGATATAAAATCTAGGAGAAATTTCCAGATTTTCAACCTTGAGGACAAGGTTGATCGAATGGGTGTGGAATGTAACAACCCCAATTTGGTAAGAAGCCCTAATAAGAAATAATTCAAATAAGTGTCTCCCATGGTAAGAGATGCATTAGGAAATTATTATTAGGTTTATCTTTGTTCCCATTTAAGTTTGATATTCAATTTCAGTTGTAATCCACTTAGGAAGTAGTTTCTTTTATAAACAATGTAATGTTGCATTTAAGAGATATCAAAATTTTCGCACATCTCTCTGAGAAGTGAAGGAGAAGTGATCTCTCTCAAATGAGTTCATAGATCTACTCTCCCTCTAATGAGATTAATCTTCTTCAATCATCTATTTTTTTTTTCTTTGAATGCTTTAACCATCCTAACAGATCAGAATTGTTACACCTAACCCAATCAAATTTCTTCGTTGGGGCAGCCAAGGCAAGGGAGAGATTTGATAAAGGTGATTTCCTAGTGGTGAACAGAACTAAGAAATGAAGTATTATCCCATATTCCTAGCCTGTTGGCCATATTCTATCCAAATAGACCAGGCATACACAATCATGATGCCAATTTCTTTCATTTTAAACTTTGTTTCCTTTTAACCATCTTGTTAGCCATTGTGCGAGGGATAGATTAGTTTTATAACCAAACCGATGAATTAAAATTTTTCTCACCGCTAGAATATTCTAACAACATTTAGTGAGGAATGATGTTACAATTGGTTATAAGACAAAAGTGCATGATGTTGGCTCTCATGTGGTGAGCAGAACTAAGAAATTAAGGAATGATGTTGGCTCTCATACCAATTGTTACAAATCTAATCAATGCGATAAAAGCGCAGGACTGATGGAGCCTAGATTTTGTCATATTGATTAGGTTTGTAACAATTGGTATGAGAGCCAACATCACGTTCTGAATTTAAGTCACAAGGGTTGATCGGTGGAGATGGAAACATGTACTAGACTAAGCCGCTGTAATATGGAAAGGGCTACCTAAATTAGAGTGACTTGTCACAAAGGTAAAAAGGGCTACTTGACCATAGTGAAACCACCACAAAGGTGGAAATGGCTACTTGGATTAGAGGTTAGAGTGAGTGCTGCCACAAAGTGGGCCATTAGGATGTCGGCTGTGGAGTGTGATGGAGTATAACAATCCCAAGGGTTTAAAGGGGCTAGCCTAATGTATTCTCTCTATCATGGGGTTTTGGCGTATTAGTTAGGTTTCATAACAAATGATTTGAGCTTCGAAGGATATCTAAGTCTAGATATTGTTAGTGTAATGGAAACAACCTTGATATTCCACATGATGGGTTATGGGCTTAAACCCTTCACGATTTATGCAATAAAGAATATTTAGCTGCAAAGAAATCAACAATCACACAAGAAGAGGATTTTACATGGTTTGGCCAAGATGCATACATCCAATGGGAGATTCATTCTTCACTACAAAGATCTCTTACTCAAACTCTCACCCTCAAATCCAAGCTATTAACCCTATTGTACCCTTTTCCCTCACTTTTCTTATACCCCCTATCTCAACTTTTCTCAATACCTGGGAAAGACCCTATTTTCTCACCTTGAAAAAAAACTTTCAAAAAGAAAACCCAGGAGAAGGAAAAACCATATTCCACCACTCTTATATCTCATGTATATAGATATATAGAGACTTTTTAATCTTGTGGGGCCCATGAAAAGAACATTTACACGTTCTTACTTCTAATTGGAGAAGAAAACCAATTTACAGAGGTTGTTTTTTTTTTTTTTGTTGGAAACTTGTTAAAACCTAACAATCTTCACCTTAGCATGCTTACAGCCACCTAACAATCTACCTATATCTTTGCCAAAACACGGAAATTGTGATGTGCACCACACTCCACCTTAGCCCACATTCTGAAATCACTCTGGAGAAAACCTGCATTTTTTCCTTCTTAGTGAACTATGTGCCATATATACTTGAAACACACCTCTACTTTGAACTTGAATCATAATATGCTTGCTATCATTGCAAATAACCATTGTCCTTGAATCTCTACTACACATATCATTGAATCAATTTGATCATAAAACCATCAAACTTGATCATAACATGGCCAACTCACATGTGTAACTATCCCGAGTTGACTTACCTAGTCAACTCTAGAGAGTGACCTTAATCCACCATTTTTAATCGCATGAACTATCTCACCATCGTTTGTCACCTAGAAATCCATAACACTTGTTTTTGCCCTAACTGTGGATGAAACTTCGCACAAGTGTTTGTTATTCCATGCATCCCATTTCCAACTCTCCATTAAGGTCAAAAGAATATAATCAATTATCATATTCTCCATCAAATATTACAAACCATCACACTTCTCTCCTTTCATCATGACCAAACAATTATGTGCAATTTTCATGGCTCTACCTATAACTAAAAACAAGCAAACCATGAAGTCTAACCAAACTAGTGATATTAGATTCCTTCACACCTTTGGAATAAATGCAAAATCACACAAAATATAAAATTATTCCATCAAATGTCTTAATTTTCACCTTCTGACAACACAAATGGATCCATCACACAAAGAAACAATACATATTTTTTTGTGAATATATCAAAATATTCTTTCTTAAAGCATTTATAAGTAGGACAACTTGAATTTAATATCCATTCATCATGACAAAAAGATTTCATACCTTAGTGATTGTGAAAACATTTTCAATGTATTATTCTTGTTCCTTTGCCAACGTTGTACTACTACTATCACTTTTATTTATGTTAGAATGTTGGAAACAAACCCTCTTAATGTGGCCATATTTCTTGCAATGAAAACATTGCACATTGTCCTTTCTTATGGACTTGGACCTGCTATTCCCATATCCCCTTACATATGATCTTCCTTTGCAATTTTCTACCCTATTAATTAACCCTTGACCACTTTCACTATTTGGTTTTCCCTTAATCTCATTGGATAGAAACAATGTTGTGACATCTTCTAAGCTTATTGTATCTTTTCTGATTAATAATATCACTAAGTTGTAGTAAGAATCAGAAAGTGAGGTAAGAAACAAAAGGGCTTTGTCTTTTTCCTCTACCTCGACAACAACTTTAGTAATATGTAAGTGTTCTAAAAGATTCTCACATTCTTTCATCTTCAGCCTGTACAATTATCGTTTCACATATAATTATTTGTGAGACTCTTTCCTATATAGAATTTCTCTAACTTCTCCCATAAAATTAGTGATAAGTCTTCATCCATGATGTTAAATAATACATTATCTGCAAGATAGACAAATGGTGTTGACTGCCCTCATCTCTATGTCTTTGCCAATCATCATCCTTCATTTCCTTAGACTTGCATTTCTTTCCTTGCTACGCCTTGTACAAGCCTTATTATACTGATAAATCATTCACCTTTCTTTGCCAAAGAGTGAAACTAACATTTTCATCAGATTTCTCTACAAAGAATTGATTGATAGAAGCCTTTATTGTCATCGTAAATCAACTCAAAATTTTTATAAAGCAACTTTTTCAATAAAATGTATTTTTACTCACCGGTTTTTTTCTCTTCCTCAAACACATATTAGAAGCTCTGATAGCAATTGTTAGCATAATGAAAAAAAAACTTTGATATTCCACATGATGGGTTATGAGCCTAAACCATTCTCGTCTATGTATTGAATAATATTCAGCAACAAAGAAATCAACAAACACACAAAACGAGAATTTTGTTGTTCAGGCAAGATGCCTACGTCCACAACGATATTTGTTGTTCACTATATGATAAAAGTAGAAAGATGTACATAGCTCTCTTGCTCAAGCTCTCACTCTAGAATCCAAACCCTTAACACTGTTATACCCTTTTCCTTCACTTTTCTCAACCTTGTGAAAAATCCTTTTATCTCACATTTTTTCAAAACCGAGAAAGTCCCTATTTTCTCACATTGAAGAAAATTCTCAAAGAAAAAACCCATGATAAGGAAAAATCATATTTCACCACTCTTATATCTCATGTATGGAGATATGCAGATATTTTTTAGTCTTGTGGGACTCATGGAAAAAGCATCTACACGTTCCTTAGGGGTGGGAATGGACAGGGCTGGCTAGAGTTCGGCCCACAAATTAGCCCGAAAAGCCTGACCTGAGCTAGGCCCGAGGCTCGAACTTTTATTGAGGGTCGGGTTTAGGCTTACCTCAGCCCGGCCCGAGGCTCGAACTTTTACATACATAATATATATGTATTATATATAATATACTAATTATTTTAAAATTATCAATAGTATA
>JAOXJP010028666.1:0-16935 GCA_025762735.1 Platanus orientalis | reverse complement strand
AGATGTAGATGGGTGTGTTGGGGTATGGGATGAATAAAGCTAAAAGGAATTAGGTTTTTATGAAGATTTGAAAAGTAATTAAAAAAATAGTGTTTACTGAAAATTTTTCAGAATTCAAAAAAGTGTTTATAGAAGGTGAAGAACAAGAGGAAAAGAGTGGAGGAAGTGAGGGATGATGTGTATAAAAAAGGGCGACCCAGTGCACGAGGCTCCCGCTAATGCGAGCTCTGGGGAGGGCAAGATGTACGCAGCCTTACCCCCATTTCTTGAGAGGCTATTTCTGTGACTCAAACCCGCGCCACTAGGGACGCTAACGGTAAGCCTTACCGTTGGGCCAAGCCACCCTTTAGTAGGAGTATGTGTATAAAAAAAAAAATGTAGTAGGAGTTTTAGAAAAAAAATAAAAAATTCTTGGCAAAAAAAAAATTGAAAAAAGAAGAAAGGTGGAAGATAGAAGATGGAGATTAGAGAAAAGAAAAGAAGAAATATCGAACTCACCTTAAACCGTGAGGGAAAGAGAGGGATAGCCAAGCCAAGCGTGTGCTTCCAAGCAAATTCAAGTTTATTATTTCTCAATTGTTGGTACAATGAGGCCTTTAAGACCTATTTATAAATATAAAAACAAAAAAACAAAATTAGATTAAAAATAGACCAAAGTACCCCTCCTTGTACGATTAACTCAAAAATAAATCTAAAAAAATCCTAAAACACTTCTAAACTTCTATTTCAATTCCAACTTTTTAACTTAGCTCTAATGGCCTTATTACACTCAAAATCGTTAATTAAAGCTTATACAAATAGAAAATAACATAAAACTAGGGCACTAATGGTCTGGAAACAAGTAGTCTTCTTCATTACTCCTTTATTCTTCGGCTTAAGGTTCCAAAGAGGGTAGGTCCTCTCTAACCATTACATTACCACTGCATCAACTCCCCCCCTCTAAAAAGAACTCAATGGATGGGGACCAAAAATACCATCTCTTTATCGAGTTCGATAAAGCAAATAAGATCTTGCAGCCTTTTCCAGCTTGAGATCAAGAACATCTTGACAAGGTATCATGGTATAGTAACATTTTTCTTCTCATGTTGGAATAAATAGGTGTTTTTGAACTCACAATGTTAGACCTTGTCATAAAGCCATGGTCTTCCAATGACATACTTTAAGAGGAAGTACATCACATAAAACTTGATCAGTGAATAAGTAACAAGACACCTCTCTTGTATCTTAAGATTAGTATTGTTCACCCATGCCACTTTGTAAGGGAATGGATGCGGTTCCATCTTCAACCCTAGCTTCTTACATGCCTTATCAGACACGACATTGGTGCAACTACCTTCATCAATAACAAGGGAACAAAGTTGTCAATTGCACCTAACTCAAGTATGAAATATGTTGTTCTACTTCCAGTTCTCAATCTTCTTGACTTCTCTAGTAGCCAAGATTGGACGCAAAACACAAACAGGCCTCTCATCCTGTTCTAACCGATCCTCTGCTAATGACTGCTATGCCTCAAGAATCATCTCAGTCGGCTCATAAATCTCCTTCTTAGGGTCATCATCCTGAGGATGTTGTCTATCAGATAAACCCACTACTCGTTGAGGATACTATGAATACAAGTGGCTAGTACTCCCACACTGATAACATGGTCGTCTACCTCCCTGATTAGTAGAATCTGATTGTTGTGCTTTAGGAGGTGTAGATGGTCTGCTTGGCCTAGATGTTTCTGTAGTAACCCTACTAAGTTGCGGTCTGGGTGTTGGTCTGCTCTTAGAATTACCATAAGCCTGGCTTACCACTCTAGGAGAACTATCATAAAAAGTCCTCTTGGGTTGAACTTCCATTTCGCCTTTCTCTACTTGATAAGCAACTTGGACAGCGTCATCAAGTGTCTACAACATCGCATAATGCAACTCTGTTGCAATCTATGGATGCAAACCATGCCGATAAATAGCTATCACTATATTATTGTCCCACTTTGCTTTTGCATGCACCACGATAAAACTGAGCGGTATAAGTCTCAACTAATGCAGTATCCTGTTGTAGATTTGTAAGCTCTAAATAGGCACTCTGTCTGTAACCTGGAGGCTCAAATCTTCTCTTCATGGTTGCTCTCAAGTCTTCCCAATATCTCATGACACCAAGTCTTATATGCTCTTCCTTATAATTCTCCCACCATATGCGAGTTGTGTACTTGAGCTTGGCCTTTGCAAACTGTAAATGCCTCCCTTTTGAAATATCATGCCAAGAAAAGAAAAACTCAATGCTATGGATCCAATCAAGGAATACACCTAGATCCTATCCACCATAAAATTTTGACACATTAAGCTTAACATGGCGATCCAGCTCATGTTGGGCAACACCATATGGATGCTTAATCCTCTCATAATGCCTGTGCCTAGGCTACTCATATCGCTTCTCATAAGGGTTAGGAGTCGAGTCACATGTATGACCCCTATAAGTTGCAAACTCGCCCGAGTCATGGGAGTGACTTGCCTGACTCCCATGACTTGGGCTGAGTCACATGAATCGGGGGAGTCTTGAATATTTTTTTAAGAGATCGTATTTTTAATTGTTTAGAGTTTAGAAAAAGCCTAACTTTCTTTTTTTAGGTTAAACTATTAAGGAATAAATCTATTTGTGATCATTCGTTACTTCCTCTTCCTCATGTCGTTTCATTTTCAAACTTCAAAGTTTCAAAGAGACTCAAAATCTAGTCTCCATCATCAAACCCTGATTCATTCAACATTCATCACTTATTTGAAGGAAAACTGAAATAGTGGAGATTGAAAAAATTGCAGAGTACAACCTACAGATTGAAGAATAGGGAAGAAGCTTTCAGGTCTATAGCATTCAAGTCCTTAAGGAGCACGTATAATTGGTTATCCCTTTTTCTAGTTCCCTTTGACGTCTCCTTTAATCCTCTAACATTCAATAGCTTCATTGTGCAACAGTTTATACGGGAGCCATCCAACAACAACCAACGACAATTAATTCAAAGGTATTTTCTATTTATCTTCCATTTTTTTATCTTTTGGCGATTTTACACCTAGGACCCGACCTAACCCAACGATGGTCTTCTGCTCTATAGTATACAGTTTCTACTTTTTTTTTCAATCTTTATCTTCTACTCCAAGCATATAAGGAAAACTTCTAGAGTTATACTCTTATTCTTCATTTTTTTATTGATAAATTCTACTACTATTCTCCAACTATTATTAAATATTAATTATTATACTCATTTTTCTCCCTTTTTCTTTAACTTCAACTGTGGTCTTTATATTTCTATAGTTCTGCTCATTTTTATGATCCAACAATGGTCTTCACTCTTCCACTTCTACATTCCTCACTCTTCTTTTATTTTTAATATCATTGAATTTGATGATATCTTCAACTCATCTTCTTCCTCTGTTAATTGTTCTTTTTCTCGTTATTCTTCTGTATTTGATAATCGATCATCTCATCCTCCTGTGTGTGTATGGATTTGTCCATCACGTTTTCTTACAATCAACAATAGACAAAAAACAATTAAAAAGTTTAGATCGGATGTGATAGATTAACTTATACTATGTTGTGTTGACCTATCCCAGTATCCTAATCAAAGAGGTTAGGAAAATCAATAAATAAATCTATAGCTATTGAATGTGTCATATGTGTATTTTCACTTTTACCAAACACATCCTCCTATCATAAAGAATTAAGGAAAAATAGATGAGGTCTACAGACATTATGTTGGTGTTTACTGTTTAGGTACTACATTACACTTTTATATATAACCTATAGGTTTGTATAACTAGTTTTTTCCTAGATTTGTAGTTTTGATTGTTACTTGAGTTCTTATTAATTGTTATGCTGAATTTCTACTATATTTGCATATCTTTATTTATAGACTTACATTATCACATTAAGGTGTATGTTATTCTTCTTGCTTGTATGCGTTAAATTGTTAAATGTGATTACAATTTATTTTAATTGGTACTTAATGATATCTCTACATTTGTATTAAGTTTTCATATAGAAGACTCTTTTAAATCTTGACTCATGAGAATTATGTATGATCATAATAAAAATTAGAATATACTCATATTTATCATAGAAATTGGCAATATTTGATCCAAAATATTATCTATAATTTTTAAATATTTTTTATATTTTATAAAAATAAAAATAAAAAAGTGACATGACTCCCCGAGTCGAGTCCACTCCTAAGCTATCCGAGTTGAGTCAAAAATCCGAGTCGGCAAACTATATTTCCTCTTAGGATGGATCACTTCATATTAGAATTGTTGTGATGATCCTGCACCTTGTACACTGTGTGATTACTATAGAGGAGGAGGATCTGTCTAAGAATCTCCTTGTACACTGTGTGACTGTTATAGAGGAGGATTTGCCTAAGAATCTTCCCTATCTTGAAGAGGTGGTTCATGGGTTGCAGTGGAAGATTCCAACGAAGGCAATCTCCGCCATCTATACTTGTATATCCTTCACATCGCTCTGAATTTCCTTCATGAGTGTTTAAGCTCTTGAATGTCCTTTGTATGCTCATCCGCAATAGTAGACAGTGTAGTTGTAGTATGAACCATGATTCAGGCTTATGTAAACCTTTCCAAAAGACCCCAAAAAATGTGTGAGGCAACCTTGCAGCTTCTAAATGAATTTTATTGGCCTCTTCCCTTATAGGGTATGCCCTAAAATGATTAGGGACACGAAGAAAAGCTCAAAGATGTAAGAGATTGGAATACATTAATTTAGAGTATGCCCTAAAATTATTTAGAAGCCTTAGACTAGGCCTTAAATTAATTTAGTGGTGTTTTGAAATAACCCTAAAATAAAAGGACCGATGAGATAAGCAAGAATGATGGTAATCAAAAGAATTGATTAAGTTTTTATTAATAGGGATTCCAACTAATAAGAATTAGCTGAAAGACCTGGCTTTGATACCAAATACGATGTAGGATGTTGTGGAAACTAATATTCCTACACTTAATCAATTAAATAATGCTAAAAAGAATGATTCTTGAAAGTTAGACTGCTGAAAATTTAAAGAAACTATTCAAGAAACCAAATCTTTAAAGAAATTAATCAAGAATAAAAAATAATAATAATACAAGAAGGATTGGATTATCAAAAGGAGGCAAGAAATTTAAGAAAATTGATTAGAAATCAAGAAAAGAATGTAGAGATTAAAATTGGCTAAAATTTCAAGAAAGTTGAGTTTAGGGTTCAAGAAATGTGACAACTTAAAAAAAACTAGAATTAGGATTTGAAATTGGGGGTTTGGATGTAGATGAGTGTGAGTATGGGATGAATAAACCTAAAAGGAATTAGGTTTTTATAAAGATTTGAAGAAGTAATTAGAAAAATATTGTTTGCTGGAAATTTTCCAGAATTCAAGAAAAGTGCTTAAAGAAGGTAAAAAACAAGAGGAAAAGAGTGAAGGAAGTGAAGAATGATGTGTAGAAATACAAAAAAAAAATTAAAAGAATATAGGAGTTTTAGAAGAGAATAAAAAATCTCTGCAGAAAAATTGAAAGAAGAAGAAAGAAGAAAGGTGGAAGATGGAGATTAGAAAAGAGAAAAGAAGAAAGATCAAGAAGATGGAATTCACCTTAAACCGTAAGGGAAAGAGAGGGATAACCAGGCTAGCTGTGTGCTTCCAAGCAAATTCAAGTCTATTATTTCTCAACTGCTCGTACAATGAGGTCTTTAAGACCTATTTATAATAAAGAACAAAATTGGACTAAAATTAGACCAAAATACCCCTCCTTGTACGGTCAGCCCCAAAAAAAAAATCCTAAAACACTTCTAAACTTCTCCTATTTGAATTCCAACTTTCTAACTTGGCTCTAATGGCCTTATTACATTCAAAATCACTTATAAAAATATAAAAGAACATAAAACTAAGGCATTAATGGCCTGGACAGCAAGTGGTCTTCTTCATTACTCCTTTATTCTTCAGCTTAGGCTTCCAAAGAGTAACCATTGCATTGCCACCACATCTGGAAACTTCCCATATGGGCATGAGTTGACAATCCTAAGTAGATGTTGAACTTCTCTATCATCTGCTGGACAAACTTGGTGTTTAGAGGTTGATTTAGTGTTTAGGGTTGTCTAGACTGTTCAGTTTGTTTGAGCTGGTTCCTATCCAAAAGATGCTCATCAATTGGGCATTTTTATTGATGAGTGCCTTTCACCAATTATAAAGCTTAGAGGTGAGGCACCAGCAGATTGATATGTTTTCTCTTTGTTAACTCTGCTCTGAACCTTTTAGTGGCTACAAGTTGGTTGTCTCACTTATTTCCAAATATGACTATGTATTTACTTTTGGAAAATATTGCAGTGCAGCTTCAACATCACGCTCAACATCGGCTTCCAACTTTTCAGTTGATATTTGTGCATGTCATTGAGTCACTAGTCTTTGTACCAGTAAGTTTATTATTTCTAGTTTGTTGATCCTTTCCCTTTGATGGGCTGCACCCTATGAATATCAATTTTCTTTAAGCATTTCCAAAATTGGCTAATTTAATAATATCCACGGGTTTTGCAGATTATGATCGGCATCCTATTTTTTCTTTTTGAGTTTTATGATGATCAACTGCTTGCTTTCATGGTCTTAATTGTTGTATGGCTTTGTGAGCTCTTCATGCTGATCAGGTTCTCTCTCTCTCTCTCTCTCTCTCTCTCTCTCTGAAATATATATATATATATATATATATATATATATATATATATATTATTTTGTGTTGTGTGTACATGCTTAGTGCATAAAAAAAACCCCGTGTAACATACCCTTCTGATGCAATTGTGGATTTCATTGGAATGCAGTGTTCGCACACCAATATCAATGAAGTTCTTCCCTCGGTTCTTCTTGCTCTATTTTCTGGTCTTCCACATTTATTTCTTTTCATATGCTTACGGTATACCTTATTAATTAATCACATAAAACATTTATTTTTTTTATCATGAACTACTATTGATGTTATAGGAAAAAACATTTGTCATCTAACTTTAATCATATTGTTCAGGTTTTTCATATTTGGCTTTCTCTACGGCTGCAGCGTTCATGCAACACCACATATTATACTTCTGGAACCGATTTGAGGTAACTGCGTTAAAATACTAACTAGAAGGCTTTTAACAAAGTCTAAAAGCATTGGGGATGTTTCTACCAACTTTATAAGGTTGTTTATTTTAGAAAATTAGGTCATTATGATAATTGCTTCCCTTCTTCAGTCTATTAACAATGAAAAAATGGCCTGTATGCCCTACTGAGTTGTTCCCCATCCCCCTTAATTTAAACAAAAAAGAAAGAAACTAATGATGGCCAATTATGGTTAGTTTGCTTGGCCTTTATAGATAGCAGCAATAATTGGATCTTTCTTCATTTAATTCTTATTTTCTCAATTCACAGCCTTTTTTAGGTCAGATAGGCTATTGCCAATTTCTGCTACTTGACCTGCTTTATAGCAAAATCAAGACAGGGCATATGTTTGTGTAACTGTGAAATTCGTGTAATCTTAGCAAAGTTACATCCAGACAATGATCTTTAGAATCATTTTCAGCTTGGTTCATATATTGAGTACATCGGTTCTTCTGATCTTCTCCACAACAATATGAGGGGTACCAGTGTTTCTTCTCTGCATTTTTCCACCAACCTTTGGCTAATATTATTTATCCCAAAAAAAAAAAAAAAAAGAACCTATGGCTAACTCTATGTTGCCTCTTGGACCAATAACTTCTGCAGGGTCTTATTTGTGTTTGGTTGCAGCAATTTCTTCATTGGTTGGTCACTTGGTCTGCCTTATACTAAAGAAATCAGATTCATTGTAAGTTTCTCAAGTACTTCTGATATGCTCATCTCAGGTTCCGGCTCTACAAAGATTTATGCAGAATCGCCGATCTCAGCTTCAGCACCCAGATTTCCACATCACCTCATCTACTATCCTTGCCTCTACCTTGCACATCACAAGATTAAACAGGAGGAACATAGGTCCAGCTAACAGTGACCCTGGTACTGGACCTGCACTGAGACTTGGACCTGATCAAGGTAGGTCATCAAATGATGCAGAAGAAGTCTTGGGACTTCAAGAACCATCAGAAACTAGCAACCCAGAAAGGGTGGACAATCCTCTCCAATTTTCTGAACCACCTGATCCACAACAAACAGCAGCAGCCTCCAACCCCAGCTCACTGAATTCATTCAATTCACTCTTGCTGTGGATCTTAGGTGGGGCTTCTTCCGAGGGCCTCAATTCATTTCTTTCCATGTTCAGAGATATGAGAGACCAGGGCCAAGTTTATGTGGAATCTCCACAGCAGGAAAACCGCACAACACAGAATTCTTGATGGAGAACGTAAGATTTTAAGTTGATCTGGGTCGGTGGTTGTTTAGCCAGCCTCTAATGTTTGGATGCTTGAGCAATTTAAGATGAAAACATGGTTGTTCTTACTGTAAACAGTTCTTTAGAGAAAAGCTGCATGAGAGATGTTCTAGCAGCCCATATGTTATTATAGCATTACAAAGTTGTAGATTATGTTGATGAAATTCCCTTATTACTGTGATGTATATTTGAAAATTGTGATGTAAAACATTAAGAGCCCTTATTATCATGACATTTTCTGTACTTTTAGCCTACTCTAATAAGTCAATTGGCCTATGTGATCTCTGATGTGAACCCAAATTCACAAATAAAAAAGGAAAATAGAAAAAGATAGAAATTTGATCCTATATGAGGGGATCGAACCTCCAACTTCTTACGAATATTCATTTTTATTTATGCTTGAAAGAAAAAGGACCATTACATGGCTTTATATAAACTTAGCAAATCCTAGGCTTCTTCCCATAGAGAGAAGAATCATATCCTAATAACAAATGAAATAAAATAAAATAGAAATAATTAAATGGAAATCCTAAATCCTAATAACAAAGGAAAGTAATTAAAGGGAAATAAAAACAATAATAGCAAGTACGTGTCATTCTACCTCCCTTAGAATTGGCCTTCTCAAGACTGGAATTTGAGATTAGGGAGGTACCTGGAAAAGTCCTCATTGTTGTCATTTTTTCCTTGATCAAAGGGTACATCATCTGATTCTTCTTCGAGCCAATCTCCTTCCATGAGAAAGAGCTGTTTAGTTTTGCTCCAGTGATCCCTTTGAAAGCATTCATCACAATTAAAACATAGCCCACAATTACACCTCTGCCATCTCTTCTAGCATCAACTTCCGGATTTGTAAAGTGTTCTGAACAACCGACGCCTTATTGATTGGTTGTTCATTTGGAGTAGAATTTATTAGATGATCACTTGATGGTAGGAGTAATTTGCCCATAATGGACTGATTATAGTAATTTGATGATACTATCTTTTCCTCCACCATCAAAGTTTGCCTTGCAGCTTTAATTAACAATGTAGGCTCCAACATTTTTACTTCATTCCAAATATCCTCTCGAAGACCACTTATGAAGCAATCCCCCATGAATTGTTCCGATAGTGGCAATGGTAGATTTGTAAGTCTTTTAGACCTATCTTGGTATTCTTACACCAAACCTTTTTGCTACAACTTTGCAAGGGCCTCTCTGGGTCGCCCAAAAGAAGTCCCTCCAAAACGCGTGCATGAAGTCAATCGAAAAATCTTCCTTTGTCTAAGATTTGATTGCTTTCTTCATCCAATGGTGTACCTCAAGTGGACTCGGGAGGCAAGAACGGCCTATCGGCTTTCTCGAATCCCAACGCACTAAGATCCCATAGAATCCACCTTACGACAAGCATCAACATAGCCCGTTTGCACATAGGGGAAACTCTCAAGGCCCTTAAGGTCAACCCCAAATAGGATAAGTGATGAATCAGCCTCCTCTTGTAAGGAAACAAGGATAGGCTTTCACGAACAACCCCCCCACCCCCACCCCCAATGGGGTTTAAGTGGAGAATAATTGTCCTCTTGACAACTAGGGGTGGCAATTTGTGATGGCAAGTCAGGTTCGAGTCATGTCGAGACAAGGATTTATGATTGTATGGCTCAACCCGAACCCAACCTATTTATTAATCGTGTAAAAGCAAGTCAACCCGCTTTAACCCAAAACACATTTACAATCAAATCCTAACCTTATTATTTTTTGTTGGGTTTGTGTCGACTTCGCAAGTTAAGTGGTAATTCATGTTGATAGGTCAAATTCAAGTGTCAAGTTGAGGGTATATTACTATATGGATCAACTTGAATCTAACCCATTCATTAATCACGTTAAAGCGGGTTGACCTACTTTGACTCGAAACATGTTTACAGTCAACCCTAACCAACTTATTTCATGTTAGGTTCATGTCGGGTTCACAGATTGTGTCCAACATTGCCACCCCTACCAACAACAGGTATCTAGCCCAGGGATATCGAGCACCCGACAATCCAAATTATCCTTATAGCTATTATAGGCCTAATGGAAATGACAATGAGAATGAGACATACTCCAACCAGGGATTTCGAGGTAATAACAATCCTAACAGCCCATACACCCAATATAGGCCAAAAAGGAATGACAATGTTTATGGGCCATATGGCTCTCGACAATACAATTCCAACCAACAACCATTCAATGCACCAGGCCAGTGATACGGTTATCCTATATACATCCCTAACATACCACCTTGAGACCACATCATTGATGTTCTTAAGCAATTGTATGGGCTAGGATTCAAGAGAACCACTAGGCCGGCTTATCTAAAGCCCTACCCTAAGCAGATCGATATAGACTACGATTTACCTCGAGGGTATAAGAACCCTGTCTTTGCCACTTTCTTGAGTGAAGACAACAAGACTGTCATAGAGCATATTAGTCGATACACCAAGTAGTGTGGTGAGCTGTCGAATCATGGCTTTTACAAGCTAAGACTTTTCCCCAATTCACTAACAGTGCAAGGCTTTAAATGGTACACTTACCACCAAATTCCATCTTTAACTAGGAAGAAATGGAAGACAAATTTCAAACCCATTTCCCCAAGCTGATTTAGGAGTTTCAATGGCAAATCTAGCCAAATTGAAACAACAACTAGGCGAAATAGTTGAACCATACATCATGATATTTAAAAGAGTGAAATCTCGATGTATCAGCAGGTTACCCGGAATATAATTTGTAAAACTAGCCTAACACTATCTAGATTTTGATGTCAAAAAGAAATTTGAAGGAATGACATTCATCAACCTCTTTGAGCTCGCAAAAAGAGTCACTCAATACAAAATTATTCTTAGACAATAAAACTAAAGAAGGAATGCCTCATTTGGAACCTACTATCATGACCCAAACTATGAGGCCGACTTGACAAAGTTCATGAGCTAGAAACACTTTAGTTGTGAAGCCTCGTTTAAAAAGAGCATGCAAGCCTAGGATTCTAATAGAATTGCTACCCCAATTAGGAGTTACTCTTTTGACCTAAGCGGTGCTAACCAAATTTTCAACTTGAGGCTAACAGATAAAGTTGACCGGGAAACTTTAAATCCTGTTCCTTGAGGAGATCAGGGGAAGGAATTATTGTAAATGGCATAACTCCTACACAATACCAATAAATGTATGGTGTTTAGGAATGGTGTCCAAAATATAATTGACAAAAGGCTATTATGATTTCCCAATGATATTGAGGCCATGGAAGTAGATACTAACTATTTCCCGAAATTGGTTGACATCAACAATGTAACACCCCGAGTTGCACTTAAAGGGTAAAACCTTAATTTCACCCTTATAAGGGTAAAATTTTCTTTTCACATGTTTAGACAGACCTTAAAGTGGTCTCAGAACCCTTTTGGACCAACTTGGAAGCATTGAACCCAAGTTGGACTATGAACTGATCAAAGTTCAAAAACTACCCCAAGTGCATTTTGGGGTAACTTTATTGGTAGACCTATACGAATCCTGAGACAATTTGGGTTTGTGGTATGTATCATTGGAAAGGTCTTCGAATCTACCTTCCAACACCTCAAATGGCACATAATTCGTAGTTTTCTAGAGGAAGTTACGACCGTTTTCTCATGAGATGTCTGCGCTAAAAATTTAGAACACACCAAGCATGACGGGTCACCAATTTCTTGATGGGTCACAACTTGACAGGTCACCAATCTCCTAATAGGTCACGGCATGACTAGTCACCATTCTCCTAATGGGTCACGGCATGACGAGTCACCAATCTCCTGATGGGTCATAACGTGATTGGTCACGCTCCTAGATCACAGTCCTTGGGATTTTTCCGAAGAGCTTGTGTCCAATCACAAATCTCTTGATCAGTCACAGCGTGATGGGTAACACATGGGTCATGGCTTGACCAATCACACAAAGGTCACGTCATGGGTCACGACCCAAAAATCTAGAATAGTGCATAAATAATGTGGCAATCACTCATATGAGCTTTTACTTCATGGACATATCATGCATGGCACTGTTACGTAGCTATGTACTACTCTAGATAGATGTGGATTTTAAAGTACCGATTTGGAGTAGAGGATTTGGTTTGGGAGGCGTTGTCCTAATTGCATGGATGGTTAGGAGGTCTTTTCCCAAAAATGTAGGAATATAGTTAGGAGGTGATGTCCCATATAAGTATATCGATTTGGAGGAGTTTTCCCATGTGATAAGTCAAGGGAGGTGTTGTCCCTAGGTAAGTATACAAAAGGGAGATGTTTTCCTCATGAATTTTGAAGTATTAATATGGACTTGGGGATTTGGTTTGATTTGATCAGAGGTGTGTCTTATTAGAAACCCTTCATGGGTTAAGTGAGTTTATGGGTTGCATTGGACTGCCATGAGCATGTATACGGTTTTTATATCTACTAGCCAAAGCAGCGTATTCGAGAGACGCTAAGGTATATTTACACAATACTTTCAAGTTAATATTTGCATTGCATGTTGCATTTCCTTTATGAGCTACACATTATCTATTTCAGCTATGGACTTCTGATTGATTTGGTTTTAGTACTATTGGCTCCTTATTAGAGATTGACCAACTATATGTTACGCATGTTCCGATTTAGTATTGAGTTATACTTGTGCATACTTTGATTTACTCCGTAGGATATTTTGTATGTTCTCTCATGGGCTTAATAGCTTACCCATGTTTTTAACACCATTTTAGATGATGCCTCGTAGTACGTGATTTCTTATAGGTTTGGTTTCGGAGTCAGCTTGTTGGAACAAGAGGCCTACCTTCTTCTTTGTTTTCTATTTAATTCTATTTTTAGTATTTCCTGTATGAGACAGAATTTTATTTGGATGTAGTTGGATGGATGGGTGTATGTTGGCCAATTGGATGGCCTTTTAATGCTACTTTCTGGATATTCATGGATATGCTTAGTCTGGAGTTTAATTGTTTATTCGTTATTTATGTTTGGAGATTACTAGTTATATTTCATTGTATAGTTTAGAATGTGTATGTTTATACTTCCGCTACATTATTGAGGTCGAATGGTTAGTTAGCATTTTATTATTATTCCACTACATTAGACTATGTTTATGGATGTAAAGGATTAAGTTTCAAAAGGTTTTGAAGGTGAATGAACAAAATTTATAGTGATTGGAATATGAATTCAGTTAGTAGCGATCAAAATTCACGCCTAAATAAGGTTATGAAATTTTGGGGCATTACAAACATGGTCTTGATAGATCTTACCAACAAAGCAGCAAAGGACGGCTATCAAACTTACCAAATCCTTTATGCTAACTTTAGTTTTCTCCTATTTAATAATGAATCCAGAACATCGAATTCAGGTGCACCTAACATGTCCCGAATCTTGCAAAAAGGAGGAACTGAAGCCAGGGCCTCAAGAAGGTTGGTGGATGCTCGAGGAGGACTTTGAACGTCTCGAACAGAGCTTAAATGACAGAGTCAAGCATGAGACGTATGGGGATCCTTAATTTTTCCACATAACTAAATGCTATCAGGATGAGTCTAGCTTGGTTTTCTTATGCGACCATTGTAGCCACCTATTAGCCAAATATGTCGAAGTAATAGCAAAGACATTTGAAAACAAAGTGAATCCTTAAGCAGAGCAGGAGACTCTCTAGGAAACCGACACCCGCTCCAGAAAGCATCAACAATCGGATGAAAATAGGCCACTAGGTTCGGAGAATAAACCTCTCTGGCATGGATCAGTTTTCCCCTAAATATAGGAAGGAACTTGGCAATGAGACAAACTCCCCACGTCCAATGGGATTGTTGACTAGAAGAATGGGGAATAGGATACCAAGAACGATATTCTTCATACCCAAAATGCTAGCCAATAAAAAGGGTAAATTGGTGAAGCACTCGAGTCCGTTTCGGGTCAATGATGACTAAGACACACCTAAGAAAAAGGAGGAAAATAGTTCTTGGGATACCGAGCCTCCAACAGATCTTGTGCATAGTTCAAGGGTTTCTAAGAATGGTAATTTAGGGGCAAAGGTGAGAGAGTTGGGAAATAAACATAAATCCATATTTGAAGCAACCATAATGGGTCGTGAAAGAACCGAAGCGTTCCTAGGTAAATGAATGCAAACATCCATACAGAACATCAAAAATTAAAGGGGTGAGAGCTAACCTTCTTTCCTTAGCAAGGGCTACTGCAATATGAGTGAAACACGTAAGGATGTGCTTAGAGGAAACGCAAAGAAGAAACTTACAATCCAGTATAAATAGAAAGAGGATTCCTCTTCAAAAGTGATAAGGTCATCTACCTTTGCCTATTTCCCGAGATAGGAAGGTAGAGTATGCCCATTGTGGGGTCTCATAACTGCATGAGAACCTGTATTGAGAGGTGTCAATGAAGTTTAAATGAAGGATTTCCCTGTCGATTGCAAGATTTAGGGGTTGGAATATATCGGCAACGGTGATGGTCATCTGTCCCTCTGGTAGGTGAAAAGCATTGGATATAGGAGACTAAAATAGCAGGAGCAAGGCTATCAATGGGTGATTGGAAGACGTTTCGCTCTATAAGACCATAATACTTTCCTCGAAGCCCAACATTTGCCACTTGGCATCCAACTTGGAGTTGGAATGCATTATGGTGACTCAGGCCAACTAGTTCCAATTGACCTTGTACCACAACCTAATGGTGACCCTCTTCAAGCAATCATCCCACTCAATAGGAGTTGATCACTGGAAAAGGGGGACTACAACTTGCCCTTTACTTGGAAATATGTATGGCATATAAGGATGAGTCTCGTAGAAGAACACTAGACCTAAGGCTAACTCTTGGAGACCGGTTGAGCTAGAAGAAGACTCAGCTTCGCTAGCCACAACAAAGATGGGCATCATCATTAGCTTCTTCTTTGTGCACTATTCACATATATCACAAGTGGCCAAGACTGGGGTTTTCTTAGTTACAATCTTGGGGGGCAGAGGACCGAGATATAGACAGGATAGGATTATCAAGCGATGCCTTTGGAAAATTTCCACCCTCAGTGGCAGTGGTAGATACCTGCTTTACTAGAGCCATCATTACGACGTTAAAGAAAAGAAAGGAAATAGAATTACTGAAACAAAGAAACAAGGGGATTGAAGGTAGAAAATGATGAAATGAACAAATCAAAATGACAAAGAAGAGGTTTTTAAATGAAACATAGATGATCTAGTCCATAAAATCACAAAAGCATAAAATAACACGTGTCTGGTTAAAATTCAAACCAAACATGTGCGGGGGGGCATGTGTTTACCTCGTTTTTAATACAACCATTAAAAATGAGACACATGGCTTCTAATCACTCTCGAAGAAGTGACGACAAAAGAACTGAAACATCCTGGGAAGACGAAGAACGCAAACAATGTTGACAAACTGACGCATGTCCCACAACGTGAGAAGCAACTAACGATACCAGTAACCAATAAAAGGACATGATGGCTTACGTGCTAAGGCCATTAATGGCGGTTTCGAGGTGGGGTGCTCAAGAATGTGGCCATGTAATAAGAGTCATCCTTGGCCATCAAATAACCATATCAAAGGTTATATAAACAGTAGAGGACAGAAAAAGAGGCGTCGAACATCAAATCAAATATTGTCATTTTACATTTTCTAGGAGTAGGAGTAGAGGTAGAGTTGTGATCGCATTTATTGTAGGAGATCAAAGGTTTCCTGTAACATTAATCAAGCATCCTTAGGGAGTGATCGCAAAATCGACAAAGAGGAAAGTAAGTGTACGAACTTGTTTTATTATTAATATATACATTTCATGCATCTTTTCATTTCTTTTAGCATTCATTGTTTGCAAAAGTCCTCTTAATTGAGGCATGAACTGAACTCACTATGTTGTGTGTGTGTGAGAGAGAGAGAGATGCAAGTGTAGGTAGTGTCAAGCAAGCAAGGGCACTTTAGTTGTTTAACCACTTTTTAAAAATGAAAATCCCTATTTGATCATGTTAACTTTGGTCTTAAGAGAGCTAGGGTTGTGATGGAGTGGGGCCGCTTCTGAACTACATGATTGGTGTGGGTGGTCATGCGAAGACAAGGTGGGGTAGGGGTGCTACTTTGATTCCAATTGACTAATCCCTCAATCAAATCAACTCATATATATGTCTATAATGTCCAGATGCATTAATAAAAGGATTTCGATTCCCCTTAACACCAACCCGATGGCTCACGTGAAAACTTGGATTTTTTTAAAAATTTTCTTGTATTTAGATAATGATTCCAACAAACTACAATGTAATTTCAGCTCGATGCTTCTCCACTATGTGGACAATCAAAAACATGGGCTATCTTTTGATTATGTCCCTAAACAATAATCCCTTAAGTGGTGTTGGTATTTTTTTTGGGTGAACTATGTGGTTAAAGTAGGTTCGGTTCATGCCTTACTCTAAGGATTTTCACAAGCCTCGATGGGAAGAAATGATGAACAAATTCAACTTTATATATATGAAAATTTATAGCACAATACATATATCTTGCATAATTCAAAGAAGCAACTTCTCTGATCTAAAGTGTCCTCCCCAGTAA
>JAOXJP010028645.1:0-16938 GCA_025762735.1 Platanus orientalis | reverse complement strand
TATATATATATATATATTTATTTATTTATTTATTTATTTATTTAGTGTATTGCAGAGACACCAAGATTAGAAATCTAGAGAAAAACTTGGGAATGTGATTTTTCAGGCGCTCCCCATACTAACGTTTTTAAGGGAGGCGCACACAATCTTTTGTGTTGTTTCTATACTTAAGAAATGAGTTTCGTGATAACTATGGGCTCTCGCATGAGTGATAATAGGAAGGACTTTCTAATTTGGACTTTTCAAGAGTGATGTTCCGATATTAAAGCTAGGGACCTAAGACTCATAAGGTCAGAAAAGGCGTGTTTATGTCTATTTGCTATAAAGTCCAAACGGATACATTAAGACCGGGTAAATCCACTGAATTGGCAATGAGAGTTTATTCCAATGATGGCCCAAATGTGGAATATGTCAGCAGCCAAGTTTCATATCCCAATCCCTCCGTAAGACTTGAACCCATAATCTATAAATTATTTGCTTTTTCAAGAACCCAGCAAATGTTGTGTCATGAAAAAGTCTTTTAGTGTCTATGGTGAATTATAAGCTGACACGTGGTGTTTGGGGGGGGATAAAAACGTCCAAAAAAAGTGTTCAGTTGAACAAGTAGGTGTAAAAAGGAGAGACCTCATTCAAAAACACATTATGTGTCAATCAATAGCACGCCTACAGAGGTCTATGACAACACAGACAATCATTCTTCAGGAAAGAATTATCCTTACTCATACATTGGAAGGAACTTCAAAATAGTAGTTCATATGGAAATCAAGCTCCAAAAATATTTATCTGGATAAATTATCCACCATCAAGGTTATCGAACAAAACATTCTTCATTGTAAGCATTAGAATTTGAATCAACAAAGATGTTTATTTAGCACCCAAAAAATAAAAAATTGCCTTAGAGGCCAACATACTGCATGCAAATCCATGTTCTGGTTTCTTAGGTAAATTACATTATATGGCATGCGTGAGGCAGACCATGCACTCAAGGGACATGGATTCTCTGTATCCTAACAAACACCTAAGATCCTCTACAGAGGTATTAACTAATACTCAAATGGACTTTACAAATACATTTGAAGAAGATTTTCCTCTCGTCATATATTGGGCTAATAATAATAAAAGAAGGTTCACTTGTTAAGCTTTCCATATGGTAGTAATAATCTTCTTAGCTGATCGGAAAAAGAACAGGTTTGATCAAAGATGCATCTTTTTTTAATATAATTTAAGCATAAAGCAACTCTGACTGTACATAGCACCACTTTGAAAAGTGTTGAAAAGCTCTGTTGTAAATAAATAGGGAAACTAATGAAAAGTTCTTGCAGTGTGACCTATTCAATGATAACCAATTTAATGTACTTCCAAAATGACATAAAATTGGGTAAAAGGAAGCCCAAACATGATTTCGTAGGTTCCAAAGCTTGTACACAAATCTGAAAGCGTGATTCTTTACACCATCAATCATGTTCTTTGATTGGACGCAACATGAAAGCTGCCCCACTTGGAGTGGGATGACTCCTCACCATGCAATGAAATGACTCGTTTCCGTGGCCAACAAGTGTGAGATGGAGAAGCCTCACAATCGGCCATGTATGGGAACACATTCAAGACTAAACGGGTGGAGCAAAATTGGTCCCTGATATTTGTCATTTAATTGTGCAATTAACGGATGACTTGAGCCGTGCTCGTACGGATACCTGGTTAGCAAAATTGTATAGGATTTTAAAAATTAAAAAAAAAAATAAAAAACGGAAAGTTTTAATTTTCATCAGTTTCGAAAACCAGCTAAAAAATTAAACATCAGAAGTAAGAAGGTGGTTAGATATGTCATGGTTCATACCCTGTGAGACACAGACAAAGATTTCAATTTGGCATCTACCTTGGGAATCCAAATATAGGATTGGGTTCCCAAAGGCTACCTCACCACCCCGGTTTTGTCTCCACTTTCTAAACAGTTTATTACGAAATGCTGCTACTTGAAATTTGGTAGATAAGAGCCTCTCTTATACGCAAGGGCATCCATGGAGAAAGCGCATATAAAGGATCTTTATATTGGAAGATATTTCCTATGTACTTTTATCCAATGTCACAGCAACGAAATAGTAGATAAAGTCCAATAGGGCTCTTTTCTTTGTTTTTAAATCTGCTGCAATTAAATGGGATGAACAAAGTGACAATTGCTAAAAACACTGAACTCAATTCCTTATTTGAAAGCATCCAACTGTTTATTAAACAACCTTCACTTCATCTACTAGTTACAGAATTATCCCCACATGAATCTACCCATGATTTGTAATTATTACAATTCTCACCTATTTATGGTTGGTTGATCATGTATCTGTTTGTGCCAAAAAAGTCCAGCTAAGCTGGCCAGGTGACTCAGCTGAAGACGACAAGTCAAATAAGACTTTGACCAGGGGAAAGTAGTTATCCTGTTTTCATGGGATAGTGGCGATTAGTTGAGAAAAGCCAGGAAAATGAGTGTGAGTCCATGTAAGCCATGGCTCTGAGGTTGTTGAGGAAAGAGGGAGACTGCTCAATGAACCCTGAGAAAAAGGAGAGTGGAGAAGTCCCACGAGCTACCAAAAGCAATCGTGAATAGGCCATGATCAACCATGATGACCTGAAGGTTCTCAGGGGAAGGGGAAACCGCCATAACCACAACCAGAGACCTTGGCATCTATAAATACTTAAGCTTCTAAGAAGAAAATGCATCACTCGATCATCCACAACTGTCTGATTTATCTTTTGCTCAAATTTTAGTTTGATTTTCTAGATCATTTAGGTTCGTTGTTGAACATCTTCATATAGGTGCATAAGTCTAGAAAGACATCTCAGTACATTTCTTGTAGCTTGTTTTCTTAAGTTGTATGTTCATTTGATGATCTCAATTTACATTTTGTCTATTGACCTATTGGAGAAAGATGTACAATCATCTAAGTAAGATAAACTTTGTAAGTTTTTCTTTTTAATGCAATAATGGCTATTTCTTTTTAAGATTGATTGTTTCTTCATTTAAATTGTGGTGATAAATGTGTTTAAGTCCTTGTTACACAAGGCAGAAAGAACTCATATGGAAGGAGCTACCCTCCCCTTCCTAAATTGTCTAAATCTTAGTATTTGATGGTTGGACAAATGATGGGAGAGCCCTTTTTGATCCGCCTACTGTTTGCTCCAACGCCTAAGGTCGTTAGAAAAACTAAATTTTGTGCCCACGTGGCACTGGCATGCCTACAAGCCATTTTTCGACCAGCACCTAATTTGGGCACGCCTGGTGAAACCCATGGCACCACCAACTAGACGAAATAATCAAGCTCCTGCATCCTCTAAGGCTGGACCTCTAACCCCACTGAGGACCTCTCTCGAAGGGCAAGATTCCCAATGTGAGGAAGGTTTGCCTTCCCAGAATGTGGTCGAGGACCCATTGTTAGGAACAATTCAGTAACTAAAAGATTGCTTATTGCATGAGTTTAAGGATGGTATGCAATGTCTGCAACATGGTATTTGATCATTGAAAGAAGTAGTAGAAAGCCAAACCAATCCCCAATTTTACATACTACTCCCACTAAGAACCTAAAACACAGGTAAAAACAGCCAAGGACCTATGCAGAATGGGTACATTGGGTATAATAGTTTCAATAATAATAGGAATAAAGGCCGGAGTGGTAGAACCTTTGCCAACCCATTATTTAATAACCAACCACCCGGGGGAAATTTTACCATAGGCCGACGGAGCCAGAGTTTTCTCTAGAGCCTCCTTTGGTCTATCAAAGACCCAAGGAAGATCAAGTTCCCATGGACAAGGCTAAATTCATAGAATTAGTCCAAGAAGCGGTCAACACCATTAAAAGGATACATCAGCCTTCATGTAGGAAGCCGTATCCTAGTTGAATTGGCAGGCATTTTGAGTTCCTAAGATGATATAAAATACTAGAATTTACCTTGTTTTTCGAAGAAATGGAAAAGTTCACTATTGAACACATTGGTCATTTTACAATGCAGTGTGGGAAAGTTTCTGACAATGGATATCTAAAACTCGGGTTGTTTGGTAATTCCCTTACTAGGGTGGCTTTCGCATGGTATATTAACCTACCTTTCGAATCTATTAAAACTTGGGAAGATATGGAAGAGAAGTTTCATACCTAATTTTTCAGATCTCGTCCTAAGGTCTCCATGGATGATCTATCTCGACTGTATCAATTACAAGGAGAATCGGCCAAAAGGTACATTGCATGGTTTAAAAGTGCAAGAAACTGTTGTTCGGTCATCTTGTCGAAGCCAGATCATGAAACTCACCTAGAATGGCTTGGATATACAGTTGAAAAAGAAATTTTAAGGGATGGATTTCGAGGACTTGTTCAAGTTATCGGCCAGGTTGATTTGATATAAACAACTATTGAAAGAAGAAACACAACAGTCCAATGCTTTTATGGGAACCTATTATCAGCATCCCAGCTATGAGCTAGATATGATCGAGGTCATATCAACCAAGCTAATTGCCTATGCTGCATTGAGACATAAGGATCTAGACCAATCTCCAAATACAACCAGTAAGAAGGTAATATTCCATAATACAAAACCCAATTCTTTTGATATAACCAAGGCCAATGATATTTTTGACCATTTGTTGCCCGCCATTATGATTAACTAAAGGGCATAGAACCCCTAGTGCCGATGAGTTGAAATGGGGAGAGTTCTATAAATGGCATGGGTCCAAAACCCATTCCATGACCAACTGTGTGGTTTTTAGGAATGTCATTCAGGAAAATATCGATAAAGGCTTGTTGAAGTTTCTAGAAAAAGGAAAAAAATGGGCATTGATGAGAACCAGTTCCCTATGATTCTTACCAATGTCGTATAGGTAGAATTCAGAAGGTAGGGATGGTTAACGAAAGCCCAAGAATCAAAGTTAATCTAGGGTAGAGTTCAACCAAGAAAATAAGTTTTTCAGTGAAGAGAAAGGAAAGGGAGCTAAGCAAGGTCTGGCACCCCAGGTTGAGCAACCTATCCTGTGTGAGATATGTTTGGCAGAGTTAAGTCCAAAATGGAATATTTTACCCTAAGCTTAACTCTCACCCCATTCATGGTCATGCAACCTAGCGGAATAGGACTTTAGGGGAAGATGGTCAATCTTTTCAGCCTGAAATAAGAAGAAATCAGTGGCCAAAAGACTGATCTTTCAACCCTCAAAACCATTGTTTCCATCATATGCACCCTAGAAGATATACACCTTACCCAAGGAGAGATAACGCAATAAATAGCAGACCAGTGGTGGTAGTATTTCCTAGGAGGCCTATTGGCCGATGGGTGCATATTTAGCATCTAAAGTTTCCTTTACCTCTTATAAAAACCTAAAAGAGAAGATTGTAGAGGTAGAAGGCGCTCATTAAAAAGATTGTGGTGTAACAAGATGAAAAGGGGTTTAAGAGCCCATATCCCAGCTCCTGAGGTAAAAAATGAACAAACCGAAGGTAAAAAAGTCAATTGGTTTGAAAGTTGCATGATTGATGGAGCAAAGGAAGCAACAATCAAAGGATTGTTAGAGAAAATGGAAGGCCAAACTAAACCTTCAGTTAAGAGAGATGTAGAGGATATGGCCAAGGATATGGAATATGAAGTCTTTCAGGTAGTCCAATTTGGGTACCTACCAACAATCACTTTAAATTGTAACATAGTATACACCCTACCAAGAGTCTTCTAGGCCCAACCAAGATAGCCACAACAAATAGAAGGGGATGTAAGAGATGCTTGGGGGAAAATCTCTACTATCAATGAAGCCTGGGGGTAGAAAGAGGTACTGAACTGTTGTTGATTACATTAAGGCTGCCATAGGTATCTTGCTAGTGGAATTAACGGTCGATAAGAAAACCACTATGACCACATTCTTTGTGGTAGATTTCAAATCTAGTTACAATGCAATATCGGAAAGGGATTGGATTCACACTAATTGGTGTATACCATCCTCTTTACACTAGTTCCTAATGTCTTGGAATGAAGATAGTGTGAAAAGGGTATGAGTTGATAGGAAGCCTTTCACGGCCAAAACTAATGTGACAGAAGCCATGTTCTATAATGGTAGGTTTGGACCTATCCAAATAGAAGTAAAAGAGTAGGTCAATCCTTCGGAGAAGGAAGCAGATGATCAAGGACCATTTCTTGGCATCTTAGAGGAGAAATTATGATGATTGGTATACAAGAGCAAAATGGAAAGTGGCCATAGACGAGGCTGTGGTAGGGTCATGATTTATATGGCCAAAGTCCAAGGAAACAAAGAAAGGAAATGTGATAAAGGAATTAATACTGCTGAGTGTGTTTTAGAAGAAGTATAAGAGCCATCTCAAAGCCCATAGATTCAATTTGATGACTTGGTGCTAAAACTAGTCAAAATGGACAATGCCATAACTGATGTTCAATACCCACTAGAGGAAATCAACCTAGGGTTAGAACAAGATCATTGGCCTATTTACATCGACGATCTTTTGAAACCCATTTATAAGACAAGATTGGTTAGATTGCAAACTGAATTCTCATATTGTTTTGCATGGTGCTATGATGAATTGTCAAGACTTAACAAGAAGTTAATCGAGCATAGACTACCTATCAATGATGGATTTCGATCATTTAAACAGCCACCCAAGAGGATGTCACAAGAAGTGATAGATAGAATCAAAGAGGAAATCAAGAAACTCCTTTAGGTCAGATTCATTCATCCTATCAGGTATGTCGAATGGCTTTCAAACATAGTTTTAGTCATGAAAAAGAATAGCAAACTAAGAGTATGCATAGACTTTCGTAATTTAAATATAGCTACACTGAAGGATGAATATCTTATGCCGATTGTTGACATGGTAGTCAATGCAAATTCTAGGCATGAGATACTTTCCTTTATGGATGGTCACTTCAACTACAACCAAATATTTATTCTCAAAGAGGACATCCATAAAACAACCTTCAAGTGTCCAAGGGCTCTTGGTACATATGTCTGGGTAGTCACGCCTTTTAGATTAAAAAATGTCGGGTAACATATCAAAGGGCTATAAATGTCATTTTTCATGACATGATTGAAAAAAAAATGAAAATCTATATAGATGATGTAGTGGTGAAATCAAAACATGCAAATACATATTTGGTCGACTTAAGGGCCTCATTTGAAATAATAAGAGCCCATAAAGTTAAAATGAACCATCTGAAATGTGCTTTCAGGGTATCAACCAGAAAATTCTAAGACTTCTTGGTACATCAAAGAGGCATAGAAGTAGACCGAAATAAGGTTAAGGTTATCCAAGAAGCACAACCACCAAAGATCAAGCAAGAGTTACAACATTTCCTTGGTCAAATCAATTTTTTAAGGAGATTCATTTTTAAGTCAGCAGGAAAAATTTAGCTATTCTCACCATTATTAAGACTTCGGTCATACCAAGCATTCGAGTGGACCGAAGAACATCAACTGGATTTCCAAACAATCAAGGAGTACTTGAGCAAGACAATAGACTTGGTACCTCCAAGAGAGGACATGCCATTATGGCTATACGTGTCATCTGAACAATACTTTGTAGGAGCACTTTTGGCCTAAGAGAATGATGATTGAAAAGAGAAAGTGATTTACTACTTAAGTAGATTATTGATTGATACAGAGATTTGATATTCCCCAATTGAGAAACTTTGTCTGTGGCTATATTTTGCAGCAATAAAATTAAGACATTATTTGTTATCTCATAATGTTTTGTTTATTGCTAAGACCGATTTAATTAGATATATGTTGTCCAGACTAATACTAAATGGAAGAATCGGTAAATAGATGTTAGCCTTGTTGGAATGTTGTCTACAATATGCTCCCCAAAAGGCTATAAAACGACAAGCTTTTGCTGACTTTTTAGCCGATCATCCACCACAAGTGGAGTTAGTTTCCAAACATGCCGATGAAATATCAGAGGTCAGTACAGTGCCATGGTAGCTTGAGTTCAATAGGTCTGGTACAAAGACAGCCTCGAGGGCAGGAATAATACTCATTTCACCTTCATTACAAGAAAGTTAACATTCCTTTCAGTTGGACTTCCAATGTACTAATAATTAGGCTGAATATGAGGCATTGATTATTGGCATGGAAATACATTCTTCAGATGGGGGTAAAGAATGTGGATATTAAGGGAGATTCATAGTTAATAGTCAGACAATTGACTGGTGACTACAAGTGTTCTAGTTGGACATTGGCACCCCATTTTATTGTGGCTATGCAATTGATGGACTCCTTTGATGATGTCAATATCACATCACCCCTAGAGAAGGAAATTGGTCTACTAATAATATGACACAAATGTTAGTGTAAAAGTTGTAAATTCCATAAATTGTAAAATACATATATAGACTAGGACATGTGTGAAGTCATGTTAGAGTCTAGGAGATTCTTTGATCCAAGCTTCATGAAGATCATCATCAAAGCGCTAAGAAGACTCTAAGAAGATCAAGCTGAAAGCTCATAAGTCATTCCAAAGGGTTCATACTCATTTCTAAGCCCATAAAGGTAAACTAGGTAAAGTAAAGAGGCCAAAATGAACCAAAGGTCGTTATAGGATTTAAAAGATCTACGAACCTCCCTGGACCTTAGTACGGTGATCCCAAGGCTTTAGCAGCATTTCTAAGGCATTTAGAGTGTATTACAGAGAGCTAGGATCGATCCAGATTTCCCAGTTTAATCCAAACTTAAAGGTTCAATTTTGATCGATCCAGGATTGAACTAGAAACTCTCGGGTGTGCTTTTCTGATAAATTTAGCACTTGGATCCATCCAAAGTTACCCATATTTGTCGAACAATAATTAAAATTTCAAAATATGGTCATTTGACTATTGGGAAAGGTTCTAAATTGATGGACCAAGCTTGTTTTCGTCCAATACATAAGAAAATGAGCTTCAAAAAGCTCATTAATGATCATGAATGCACTCTAACTCTCACAAGCTAATATTTGGGATTTTTTTTGAGAGATTTGTCTCTCCAGCTCATTGCCATCTCTCATTGAGCCTAGATAGGAAAATATACACCCATTAACCATCCTATTTCTTCCTCTCTACCCATGCTAAGGCAAAACCTTAAGAGGAAGGTTTCAAGGGTTGTTCAAGAAGGAACCTTTTGCAAATAAGATTGTGGGAACCAATCCATAGCATGCTCAAGGAGGAGCACCATATTGACTCTACAAGCTTGAAGAGTCAATCAAGAAGCATTGGGGAAGGTTTGTCACATCTTGCTCAATAAGGAGCAACCCCAACTTGAGTGCAAAGCAACATCAACCTTAAAGAGGTAATAATTGTTTTACAAATTTATTCATTTAATTAAGACCTTGCACTATCGCCAGAGACACCGGTAGTGTAGACCTTGGCACTTCTGCCGGAGACACCAGAAATGTAGACCCCTTCGCTGCAGACACCGGAGGTGTAGACCATTCCCACCGGAGACACGGGGAATAAACCATAGACCACACTTGCCAGAGACATAGGGTGTTAGTGAGCTTGCTTAGCAAGTAGTTAGGTTTGTTTCATAATTTTAGCCTTTATTGTAATAATTCAATCTTAATAAAATTATATAGCTCGATTGTGAGCTTTTGAGAGTGGATGTAGGCCATCGTGCCGAACCACTATACATCTTGTGTATTGTGTGATTACTTGTGGTGTGCCTTTCCATTTATCACTTAATTTGTAAAGCATTGCTAACATTAGAGCAACTTCACATGCAATACATTTGAGCAACTTCACACTCTAGCATTATCTTATTTGTGTGCACAATTCAATTGAAGGATAACACCGTGATTAACTTAATTAACTAAACAACAATTGAATTAGGGTAATTGAAAAAGAATTTTAAATAGATCATATTCACCCCCCACCCCTCTCTAGGATCAAGATAGGACTCTCAACAAATGGCCTCAAGGGTCAGGATCCCTGAGGAATTGGACCCCTTGATAATAGAAGTACAATCCAGGAATTTGCCATTGGCCAACACCAAAGGACCGATGCCAAAGATCTTAGTAATAAAACAGGAAGTAGAAGATTGGAGGACACCTCATATGCAATACTTGAATAATCCAACCCCTAGGATTAGTCCAAAGATTAAAAAAATGGTCCTAAATTATGTGATCCTCAAAGGAGAACTTTACTGAAAAGGACATGATGAATTGCTCCTAAGATGCTTAGGAGAAGAGGAGGCAAAAGAGGTCACTGCTTAGGCACATCAAGGCCTTTGTGGAGCACATCCGTCTGGGGTGAAAATGTGTTGGTTTCTTAGAAGATACAACTATTATTGGCCAAAAATACTTGGGGATTGCATACGACATGCAAAAGGGTGCCAAGCATGCCAACGGCATGGTCCAATACAAAGGGTACCAGCCCATGAATTGCATCCTATCATTAAACCTTGGTCTTTTAGAGGGTGGGCCATGGCTTTAATAGAAAAAATATATCCACCATCATTCAAACTGCATACTTTTATTATAGTTGCAACAGATTATTTTACAAAGTGGGTAGATGAGAGGGCTTACCAAAATATGGATCATGGCAATGTGATCAAAGAAATGATCATATGCTTATTCGGTTTATCTGAGTCTATCATGGCCAATATGAGGACTATCTTTACAAATCAATATGTAAAGAAGTTTGCACATGACTTTGGGATACAGTTGTTTCATTCCACCCCATATTATGCTCAAGCCAGTGGACATGTTAAAGCATCTAATAAAATCATCAAGGATCTCATGAGAAAGACCATAGAGCAAAATTCGAGGTCATAGCACGACTACTGCCACATGTATTATGGGCATATAATACATCATGTAGAACTAGTATGGGTGTTAGTCCATATACATTAACCTATGGCCATGATGCAGTGCTACCTATGGAAATAGTGGTCCCATCACTAAGAACATCATTTCAAGCCAATTCAACATCTGAAGATTTAGTGAGGCCATGATGATGGAGTTAGAAAACATGGATGAAGTAAAGTTGTTAACTCTTGAAAGATTACAGGCCCAAAAGTAGAAGATGTCTAAGGTCTATAATAATAAAGTTAAGTCAAAAGTTTTTAGCTAAGGTGATCTAGTATGGAAGGTTGTCCTGTCAGTAGGACAAAAAGACCATTTGTATGAAAAATGGTCCCCTACTTGGGAAGGCCTCTTTAGAGTAAAGAAAGTTCTGAGAGGGGGAGCCTATATGTTAGAAAGTCTTGACCGGGAGAGGTATGAAAAAATAATTAATAGTCTATATTTAAAGAAATAATACCCTACTATATGGGAGGCTGATGTGGGAGCATCTTGATTGGGCTTTCAGACCTTCATTTCACAACCAGTTCAAGATATACATACAAACCACCCTTAAAACCCACTGTTCAAAAGAACCTAAATTGATCCTCTAAGTTGGTTGATAATCACATGTGATGAATGCTGAATTTAGTTATGTGGTTTATTATTTCATGCATATTTAGTGTTTAATATTTATTGGTTTTATACTATGATATGTATGCATGCTATAACCCATTTAAGTGAACCATAATCTCACTTTAGATGTATTTATTAATTAGTATGAACCTAGATTCTATCTTTGACATTAACCTTAACAATTAGGTTCTTAACTCCTAACCTTCATATCATCATATGCATATTGCATCAAATAGGTGTCCTCACATGCATTACCCTAGTGTGGGTTCGTCTCGCATCAGAGGCCATAATAACAAAATCAGGTAACCAAAAACAACAAGGCCGATGATAGTCCTTTAACAAAAGAAAAGAAAATTACATCGGCCAAAGAACATTAGAAATTGGCCCTTAAAGGCCGAAAAGAGAAAAAACATAAGAAATCGGTCAGACCAACTGATATACAAAATAAAAGAAAATGGTTATTAGGAGGTAGGTTGAAATAGTTCAAAGAAACGATCATTTACAAACTTTCAAAGGGATAAGATATCCTTTTTCCTCTCCAACACCAAGAAATAATAGTTAGACTAATGCTTCATCGAGGCCTACATAGATTCATATGTTTGCAAGAGGGTCTGGGTTTTGGTCAAGGCCAATTGAACCCTTTTGGAAGAAGCCTTGGCAGCTTCTCGGTCAGCTAACAATCCCACAGTTAATTCCTTCTTGAGGTTAATCAGTTCAACCATTCTAGCTTGAAGGACTTCTAGCTCTACATTTTCTTGATCTTCTCTTCCAAGGAAGCAAGCATTTCTCAGTCAACATTCCCCTGAATCTTAAGAGAGAGCATTTGGAAACATAGGCACTAGTGGGTACCCATAATGGAATCAACTTCGACAATGGTGTCATTAAGATCATTATACTCAGGAGCGAAGCCCATGATTCTTTGAAGCTAATTATCCATCTCCCCAAATTGGTTGACGGCTAAGTTGTCCTTGAGGCACAATAGATTAATGGCCAAAACCACCAATGACTGGACGGAAGGATGAATCAGTTGATCATAGGAGAGATGAACCAATGGCTCCAATATGACTCAAACTTCTATAGCTTCTTCAGATAAAGGAATCAATTCTTCAAAAGGGGGACAGTCTAGAATCTCTTCTAAATAATTGAATAAGTCTACCACATCATCCCTAAGAAATAAAGGGGGGACTCCACTAATTGAGGGGTCACTTAACCATTTGAGGCTTCTTAAATGGCAAGATTTAGAGAAGGGGGCATTTTTTGAGGTTTCACCATCAAGAATGACGATTGTTAGGGAAGAGTACTGACCAACAGACTTGAGAAAAACTTGGCTCTGATCCGCAACAGTGATTGGAGAAGAGTTCTTTTTGTTGAGAAGAGTGTTAAGCCTATGTGGATGAACCTTTGAAGGGCTTAATAGAGGAGTGATTGGTTCATCGGCCTATCTCTTCCTTTTTATTGGGAGAAAGGGTGACGACCATTCATCACTAAGAGCTTTCTCTGACATGTTTTCATTTGGTTCTTCTCCCATGGATGCATCTCCCATGCCCTGAGGACTATCATCTTAAGGAATCTTAATGACTTTCTTGGGTGGCTGAGAGGAAAATTCAGACCAATCCCCATAACCCAACAATAAAACCACACCTTCTAGATGTAGTTAGGATTCCACTTCATTGTCGGTTTTCTCTACTTCTTCAGAAGATTCCTCTATAGTTTCTCCTTGTTCCACTCTAGGTGAAGGAGCATTCTTTGGGCTATTTGTCTTCTTTTCCACATTTTCTTCTTTTTTCTTTCTCATTCTCTGGTGTTTCTTCTTCTGACTCATCTGATGGATCAACTTAAATGACCGGAGCCCTGATGGCCAATTTTTTAGGTTTCCACTATGGGTGGAACACCACCTCGGTGGTGTTAGAAGGAGGATGGTCAACCTTTATCTTCAACTGAACTTCTTTAACCAGGGGAGGAGCTTTTGAGAAAAAGAAAAAGGTGAAAAGTTAGTCAAGAGTCAGGTAAAAAAGAACAAAAAAGTGAAGTGCAAGTATTACCTTGCTATTTAGGGGATTTCTTTGACTTTTCCTTTGCCAAATCAAATGCAAATTCGTTGTCTTGTGAGGAATCGACTTCCCACAAGTTCTGGCATGGGTTTGGGCACTATCAACATCAAGAACAGGAGTAGGAGGAGAGTCATGATCTTTCTTTATCTAGGGATAAAATATAGTTGGCTCAATTAATTCACCAGCAATCGGAGAAGGGCCAGTCTTGGAATCATTTGGTAAGAGACTATCAAGGAGGATATCTAAATCTGATGGAATCAAAATTTTGTAGAAAAATAAACTCCACTGAGACTGAAAAATAACCCAAGAGGAAGGGTCATGTGGTAGTTTAGGGAGGACAAACTGAGACTGAACGAACTGGTATTTTGAAGACACTGATTGAACAATTTCTTCTCCTTTTTCACCCTTAAGAATAATTTAATGAAAATGAGGGAAATTGAGGGTGTAACAGGCTGGTGGAGTAGGTATTCTCTGGTGAAAGCCGAACTATCAACTAAATTGTTGAGGGGCATACACTTCAAACCCAACTTTGGGGTTGTTGTCAAATTGACCATCAAAGTGTATATCCCTTGACAAAAGAATACTTGCCCATATCAATCTTTGTCTCTTTGCAGTCTCAGCATTAGCCACTAAATGAGGGGTAATGAACCAAGTAGGACCATACAAATGATTCCCAAAAGGATAGAGCAGAATATCAAACCATTTGACAGTTAGGTTACAAAAGAAGCTAAAGAAATGGTTAAATTCATACCTATACTAGGAAGTAGTCATCCACCAATGACCATATGACTGATGATACTCGATGGTGACCTGAGAGCTACTGTTCAAGTCTAGAAAGTATTCATAGATCCAGAGTTGGATTAGCTAGTGTAGACCTCTATAAGGGTTCAATTTGCGGTTGTAGATCTCCTAAAGGCCGCAGTAGGTGTAAGACAAGACAAAAAGGGTTAATGCTAGACGTTGACCTATAGATAGTGCACTAGCAATGTGGCTGAACTCTTGCATCATCTGCCTAGACCGAACACATACCAAAAAAATGGTAGATCTAGTAAAGTAAAAAAGGAGCAATGCTCTTGATGGCTAACTAGGCTACCTTTAGCTCCAACTATAGCTGATATATAGGATCCATAGGAGACACGGGCGTTGGAGACATCAAAAGTCAATTCTTGATCAAGAAGGGCACTAATCTCATCCCCTTCGGTTGGCAATGAGGTTAGCATGCATACATCCATCATGGTGACGCCTATGGGACCACAACCAAATAAAAATGCATTGGATGTTGGACTCTAATAGCTGGCTGTTGTAGCAAGCAACATTCGGTCGATAGAAAGATAATAACGGGAAAGTTGGATGGCCTTAAAGATATCCAAGTCTCTCCAAGTATGGAAAAAATCCCATTGTACTATGTCTAACCATTTAATCTAGAGATCATTCAGCTTAGGCTAAGTTTTTGGAGAGTTGTCCATCAACCACTTACCCCAATCAAGAAAGTAGTTTTGAAAAAATAATTGCTCTGCTGGGAAAAGTGGGTAGATAACTATAAAAAGGGAAGGAACAGGGAAGATGAAGAAGGGGCCAATACTAATGTTCTTAGCGTCATCCAAAATGAAGATAGGATCCTCGCAAAGGTGCAGACCCACTAGCTTAGGAAGAATAGAAGGTTTGATAAGTAGAGGATTTGAAGCAAAAGAAGCCATTGGCTTAGGCAAGGGAAAATCAAAGGCGAAGGATATAACAAGAGCAATGAAATGACTGATGGAGGAAGGAAAGGCTGAAGATAAGATTAAATAGAGAGAGAGAGAGAGAGAGAGAAAATGTCATATCGGGGATACAGGGGATTAACCTTGAGAAGGAGGATTTTCTAGCGTGAGAAGATGTATCATCCACAATCACCTTTATTTGAATTTTTAAATTCAAATAAAGGGGCGCATTGTTTGCACCAAAAAAGTCCAACTGAGCTGGCCAGCTGACTCAGCTAAAGACAAGTCAAATAAGACTTTGATCAGGGGAAAAGAGTTATCCTTGTTTTCATGGGATAGTGGCAATTAGTTAAGAAAAGCCAGGAAGATGAGTGTGAGTCCATGTAAGCCATGACTCCGAGGTCATTGAGGAAAGAGGGAGACTACTAGACAAACCCTGAGAAAAATGAGAGTGGAGAAGTCACACGAGCTACCGAAAGCAATCATGAACAGGCCGTGAATAGGCTATGATCAGCCATGATCACCTAAAGGTTCTTGGGGGAAGAGGAAACCACCATAGCCATGACCAGAGACCCTAGTGTCTATAAATACTAAAGCTTCTAAGAAGAAATGGCATCAATCAATCATCCACAACTGTCAAATTTATCTTTTGCTCAAATTTTAGTTTTATTTTCAGATCATTTAGGTTCATTGTTGAACACCTTCATATAAGTGCATAAGTCTAGAAAGATGTCTCAATACTGGTAGTCTATTTTCTTAAGTTGTTTGTTCATTTGATGATCTCAGTTTACATTTTGTCCATTGTTCTATTAGAGTCTAAGCAAGATAAACTTTGTAAGTTTTTCTATTTAATGCAATATTGGCTATTTCTTTTTAAGATTGATTGTTTCTTCAATTACATTGTGGTGTTAAATGTTGTTAAGTCCTTGTTACACAAGAAAGAGCTCATGTGGAAGGAGGTACCCTCCCCTTCCTAAATTGCCTGAATTTTCACTATTCGGTGGCTAGAAAAATGATCAGAGAACTCTTTTCGGTCTGTATGTTGCTTTCTTTGGCACCTGGGGTCATAGGAGAGACTAAATTCTATGCTCACGTGGCACTGGCACGCCCGGAAGCCATTTTTCGGCCAACAGTATCTCAACATGTGAACACATTACAATTCCATTTCAATTTGAGAACTAGAGACTTATTTTAATGAAACATGGTTTATAAAAGGAAATAGAATTCATTTTTTTCATAACCTCTATATCTATCTATAAGAGCTTATGGCATCCCCATTGTCAATGTTTGCTGCCAACTCTTCTTTCACTTTATCCAAACAAGCTATGTCAAGAATGGTAGTGTAATAAGTAAGATGCAATTTCATTTATTTTGGTTTAATATAAACTACTATGTCAGATTACAAAGTTGTGATAACAAATCTTTTGTATTCAGTCATGGGCCCAAGTAAGTATATCTCCTTAGCTTTAGTGTGACCAAGTCATACCTTGGATGCGAAGAAAGGGAGTTTAGGCACCTGTAACATAAAGAGGCAATAGTTTCTTCTTCCTTTCTGTTAAAAATATATGTCCTCACAAAGCCATTCACATAAAATATAGGCATGATTAATTATTTATTTATTTAATATTCTATCATCACATGAATTTGTTTCTTTATATGAGTAATTATTTGATCTCATGAGATGAGATAACTGGTCCTCAGGTAACATAGTAGGATGTCAGACACATTGGAATGTGTGGAGATATCTGATTATCCAGTTCTTGTAGACCTGAA
>JAOXJP010028625.1:0-16940 GCA_025762735.1 Platanus orientalis | reverse complement strand
GGGGAGTACTAGTCCACCAAAGTTTGATCAAAGCGGATTTCCTGTAACGGTTTGACATCCACTCTGACAGACTCTTTCTCCACCATTTTCCATTTTTCCTTCTTTTTCTCTCTTAAAATGCTACTAGAACCAAATAAAACAGGGCTTGGGTTATGTGAGAACCGTGAAAACGGCACCAAAGGGGCTGATGCATCGGTACCGAAAAGTGATTTGCACTTTTTGGAGGGCACTTATCACTTTTCGGTGCTGATGTGTTCATACCCTGATGTCGTTTTCACAGTTCTCACCAGATTCATTCTCACCAAATTTTTAGTGAACAAAACATATTCAGGTCGTCTCCAACAAAAGGGTGTTCACTGTCAATCAAGTGTGTGACAAAAAAAAAACATCTTTTCACTTTTTTTCACCATATGTTAGAACAAAATTGATACTTGATTGCCGCTGGACACCTTTTCGCTAGAAACGGGTTCCACCAAAACAAAACAAGACAAAACGGTAGGGTTTCATTTTGTCTCTTATGAATGAGCAGAGTTTACATTAATACTATGGATATTTTTCTACACTAGAATCACTATCCTACGTTAAAAGGCATTTGAATGGAGCCCAGGGAGGTGCTTTGAACCATGGAATTGATGATGGAGGCAAGGAGAGTATGGAGCGTTAAGTTGATTCCAATCTAACAATAAAAAAAATGTCCTTGACAAGAGGAGATCAAATTCCTTCTAGATTTAGCTTTTTATTTAGCATTAATTACCGCTTATGTTTAAAAGTATGTATGGAAAACGCGAAGAAATTCATTATATAATCGATTTTTACAAAAAATAAAAATAAAAAGGAAGCCAACTATATGTATTTTATTGTGAGAAAAGGTTGTGTAAATCAGAGATCCTCTACTGCAGCTTAAAGTGTGGCATATTATCTATAGTGTGACACATAACCCAAAAAATCCAAAAAATATATATATTGGTGGGTGATTTCCACTTTTTTGGGGTAATGTCACATTGTGGATGATGCCACACTTTGCCAAAGAGTATTTGGACTCGTTGAGAGATATCATTCTAGTACCAATCAATGTGAGACAATGATGCCCCACAAAGGCTATATTGGTAAATACACATTAATTAAAGAAGGATGCTAATTAAACACATTTGTATTTACTTAAAGTGCCCTCTAGTCCTCTATTAGATATTGTGTCACGAAATGGGTAGGTACTTTTTCATTTAGACTCTAGATGATTCATTGACTTTGAACCTACTGAAATATCTAATTACTTCAGGCAAATATTTTCAACCTTAAATCTATCGGCTATGCCAGATGATTTTGTTTACACTTGTAGTATGATAATAGAGGATGAGAATGAATCTATAGTTTGATACCTTCAACAGAAGAGATTAAATTTGTTGTTGATGTTATAGCCCCCAGAAAGCTCTTGGACTGAATGGGATTCCATCCATATTTTTATCCAAAGTGTAAGGACATCACAGGAAATGATTTAGGGAATCTTATTCAAGAGTACTTTTGCATTAGTCAAATTCTCAGTTCGGTTAATCACACTTTTATTGGTTTGGTTCCTAAAAAGCAAACTCAGAAACTAAGATGGATCTCAAACCTATGTTGTTATACAATGTTACGCACAAAGTGGTCACCAAAATCATTGCTAATCATATCAAACCTATAATGGATAGACTGATATCCCCACTTTTAGATGTATTTGTCCTAGGTAAACACATCATTGACGACATAGTAGTGGCACGAGAATTATTCCATTATATGGGAAAAATGAAGGTGAAACAAGGGTTGTTTGCTTTGAAGCTTAATATGTCAAAGGCCTATAACAAAGTGGAATGGCAATTCTAAGATTCGATTTTTAGAGGTTTCGGCTTCAACTAGGGAACCCATAATTTAATTATGTCAGGGGTTAATTCCTCATCTTTCTCCGTTATCTTGAATGTTGCCCTAGAAGGATTTTTCAGACCATCTCATGGCATTAGACAATGCTGCCTCTTTTCTCCTTATTTGTTTATTCTATGTTCGGGAGTCCTCTTACATCTAATATATAATTTGAAGTTGCAACACATTCATCATGGTATCAAAACAAATAGGAAAGCCCCTTATATCTCACATTTGATGTTCGTTGATGACTTGCATTTATTTAGCAAAGCAAATTATCAAATGATAAATAATGTGAAAAGATTCATGAGAAATATGAGAAATAATCTGGCCAAAAAGTTAACTACACCAAATCTGTTATTTTTCTTTAGCATAAATATGTACCAACCCAAAAAGGAGGAATTTGTTGAAATTCTAGGAGTGCAAACCATAAAAATATATGAAAAAATATTTAGGAGTGCATTTATTATTGGACCAAAGCAAACTAACAACATACAACTTTGTGGTTGACAAATTCAATTCCAAACTAAAAGTTTGGAAAGCAAAAATGCTCCCACACTCTGATGGGGTTATTATCATCAAATCAGTCCTATCATCAATCCCCATTTATTCCATGTCTATAGTACTTCTTCCCAAAACAACCTGCAGAATATTAATGGTATCTAGAGGGCCATCTAGTGGGGTATGAGGATGGGAGTAAACATATATCTCAGATCATGGCATCAAATTTCAGAAGAACAAAGTTTTAGGAGGCTAGGTATTAGAGAACTGGAGGTAATAAATTAAGCCTTGGTTGCAAAAGTAGGATGACAATCGATTTTTATAAAACCCAATTGTGATTTGGGTTAGACTTCTAAAATCCAAATACATTCAAAGCCAACAGTTCTGGAACACTTACTGTCCCAATTCAGCATCATAAACATGGTCTAAAATTATTCAGTTAAGAAATTTATTAAAAACAGGAGCATGTTGGTCAATTGGCATAGGCACATGAATAAGTATATAGCATGCCCCTTGGATCCCATCAATTATAAATTATAGTGTAGGAGAAAATTTGTTGGATTCCAATCTAAAAAGGGAAAACGAACTTATTGATCCTATTTCAAGAACATGGCTTTTTGATCGAGTTCGGGAAATTTTTTCTTCTAGCATAACAAAAGTAATTCTCAAAATTAATTTGAGTTCCTGCTCTTCTCAAGTGGAGGATTCATTGATTTGGACACTCACTCCTTCAGATAAGTTTTCATCTTAATCGGTCTATGAATAAATTCAATGGACAATTGCTTCTATATTACCTACGGCTGATGAAGAAATGCACAACTTATGAAAAATTCAAAATCTGCCTCCTCAAATTATTATGTTTATATGGTGATGCCTAAATGGGATTGTTTATATCAAAGCCACTCTTTCAAAACCCATTTATGGCATGGACCCGAGTTGCACTTTTGGAGAGTTGCAACCCAAGACTATTGACTATCTATTATTTGAATGTAAAATTGCTCAAGTGATCTAGCTTGGAATTTATAAAGGTTTCGAATTCAAGAACCAAACAAAGGATTAAAAGATTGGATAGCGAAGTTGCTCAACCTTTATTTTGACACTCAAATTTTCAATATGCAGGCGTCAATTTTATGGCACATATGGAAAGCCTAAAACAAGAAAATACTTAAGCATCAACCTTTCTCTTTGGAATCCATTTTATTAAATTCAGCATCCATTGCTAATGAATATGTTCAAGCATATAATTTGGAAGCCCAAGTTCCAATATTTGAACCAATGTTTCACATATATAGACAATGACATCCTTCTCCTTTAGGAACTCTTAAAATAAATGTGGATAGAGCTCCTAGGTGCAGCTGCTGCGAAAGTCCGAGATTATTCAGGTACTTTAAAGGTTGGCACAACAAAAGCTTTAAAACGTTGTATTGCAACAAAAGCAGAGGTATGGGATTCTACTGAGAGCTTAGACTTGCACAAGATTTTTCCAACCGTCCAATTATTTTAGAAGGAGATTGTCTCCCAATCATAAATCTTGTTAACAAGAAGGAGAGTTCCTCCATGAAGGATAAAAGAAGTTACTATAGATTACAATAATCTTCTATTGCAATAAGGGATCATATCTCTCGAGATTGGAATTGTTGTCACATCACAAGCAAATTATCTTTCATTGTTTCAATGGATTCTTGTATCTTGATTTGATTCTTGTTGAATGAAATGAACTTCGGCTTTCTACCAAAATAAAAAATAAAGACTCGAGGTGATTCCATCCCACTTATTCTATAGGCGATCATTACAAAACGCGTCTACAAGGGCATGTGCAAATCCCTACACTACATAAAAACCCCTTATGATTGTTACACACATGGATGTATGACATGGTCTGTCTACACCGACCAATCCAGAGGCGAATACCACAAAGTGCATCAGTCCGCAATAGCCCTCCACTGTCGCAAGTGTTGAACTCTTCCTCTCGTGATAACATAAAAAGAAAAAATAACTCATTGTTTTTGGTATATAAAAAATAACTTCCCAAATTTTGTACTATGTACATTGCAATGTGGTAATAAGTGTATGTATTTCGTTGATAATGTGGCTGCCTCCAAATAGGAAATTCAAGTTGAAAAAAGAAAAAGGAAAAAAAAAAAAAAATAGAATAAAGTAAAAGCTTCAACGTCACAGCTTATACAGACAACTAAAGTAGAGTTTTTTTTTTTTTTTTTTTTTTACCAAACACGCACTTAACCACTTAGAGATGTTGGGCTTTCCCAGTCTCCTGGCCCTCAAAAAGGGCAATTAAATGGTTTATATGTCAGCTTACACATAAATTCCTTAAAGTCAAGCTAGCCCCAATCATTTGTCTTGACCCATTTTTCTTTATCATTTCTTTAACCCAACCAATTTGTCCGGTTCCTATCGTCAAATGACATCAGTTGGCGACTAATTTATAAAATGTGTAAGCTAATAGATCTAAGATAGGTTTACACATGTGATTAGTGTTTATGTTCTCTTAATGAGACATTTTTCTTTCTCAATGTTAACCAATAAAAACCTGATTTTTTGTTGTTGCTTGACTAGGGTAATCATGCCCTTATCTTGGTGTTGGATAATATATATTAAAATAATATTAAAACATTAATAACTGTATAGAATAATGGACGGCACAACCTATAATGGTTGTATTTGTATACTAAATGGGATTATTTAGGCGTTATTTACAAATATAACACAATTGTCAAAAACCCTAGGCTTTGTTTATTTTATTTTTTGATAGGGCTAGGCTCTGATGATAATGTCATTAACAATTATAAGGGCTTTGTAAAAACAATGTCCTTGTATGAAAAAAAAAAAATTCTTAAACCAACCGACCAACCTACTTAATCCAATTGTTTTTGCCAGTTTGAGTCTTTCAGATTGGGCAATTGCTTGCTCCAAGCTTGGCTAGCCTATATTTTGCTGAGGATCCTGACTAACTCACCTTTTCTCAACAAATGTAGGGTTGAGGACCTGAGTGATTAAACGCATTGCAGGCCGGCCCACCCCTACACAAATTACCGACAGCTCAACCAGGGGACCGATTTGCTAAAACAAAGGGATTCACATGGGCCAGAAATTTTGAGAGAGGATCCTCTATTGTTTTGATTCATGTTGCTCTCACCAGAATGACGCATGGAAAAAATAAAGGCAATAAAGTCACACAGTGCAAATGAGGGTAAAAATAAAAGGAAAAAAGATTGGCTCAAGCAAAGTTTCCACAAGCATGCACAAGCAATCTTGTTTGATCTGTCACGTAGAACAAAACAAAAAAACAAAAAACCTAAGGAATAACTTGGGTTTTTGCCCACCTTTTTTTTGCTATGTGACAGCTCAAGCAAGATGATTGCGCATGCTTACAGAAAGTTTGCTTGTGCTGATCTTTTGCCAAATTAAAATGAATTTATTGTCCAAAGCACTTCTTTTTTTTTTTCACCACACGTCACTTTGCAACACAAGCTGCAGAGGATCGAGTGAGAAATCTTTTGTTTGCCAGTTTAAGGTTGCAGTTCAAAAGACCACATGTTCACCACCTCACCCCTTACAAATGTGGCAATTTTAGTAGTGAAATTATCTGCTCAAGCACGGCACGCTACTGCATGAACAAAAAAAACCATAGAGAGACAAAAACCCACCCACAAGACACCCATATTTTCTGTTCACGCAGTAGAGTGCTGTGCTGAGCAGTTCTTCGGGAATTTTGGTATGGAAGCTCTAATTTTTTCTTTAAAAACTTTCAATGGCTGAGAAAATGCATGGCAACGTATAGAGTTGAGGGATCTTCTTCTTTTTTGGGTAGAAAGAGGATCTTCTATTAAATGGTTGGTCTAGGTTGGCAACTTTATTCCTTTAACGTGCCTAGAAAAGAGATCCTTGTAGAGAAGAATCTTATACGCAACGGGCGGACTGTAGAACCTTTTACAAAATATTTGTATATTTGGGGTAATGGACTGAGTTCCTATCCTTCCTTCATGGATCTTGCTAGGGTGGCAATTCTATAACAGACCCACCAACCAGACCAGGAAAGGAATCCCAGTCAGACGGTTCACAGCTTGATAGCAGGATACAATGTTGTTTTTGAATAAGTTCCAATAATACGTGCTTACATGTGTACAAGCTGTCATCTACAGGACTGGAATTCACGTCGCCCATATCGGGCTAGCACAGAATGCTCTCCTGCAGATGTTGGAGGAAAACACTTCAGCATCTCTGGTGTGTTTAATATCAGTTTTGCTAAACGATAATGGGATTGAGAAAAGTAAGGTCGGCTGGTCCTGTTACCATTAAATAAAATAGGTGTCAATAAGCCAGAGATGCTTTGAATGTTTTTCTCTAGCTTCTGCTGGAGATGATCCGATCCCCATCGGTCATGTATTAGCGTGAAACCCAGGATTCTAATCCAAACATTGACAGCATGCCCGCAAGATCAGATGATAATCCAGACAAACCTCGGACAACCCAAATCTGACCTCTGTTTACACCACCCTGTCCAGGGTTGTTAGAGGACAGGTTAAACCCTCCTTCCTAATCTTGATGGATTGGACCACAACCCAGTCATGCATTATTGGATCCATTTGGTCAGGTCTCTTATAATTTGTGTTTTACTTGTATATCATGCCAGCTACACTAAATTTTACCCCAAAAAAATGCCAGTTACACCAACAAATAAAAGGAAGAATAGGCAAAGACCCCCTACCCCTTCAATGTGGTGCTGTAAATATCCAAAAATAAGATAATTCAACAGAAGTCTGGTGAGAAAACGATCCATAGCCATATAACAAAAGGGGCATGGGGCATCTCACATTCAAATGTCATGGGGAAATGTGACAGATAAACATTAGCATTGGTTGGAATCTGTACTCATTGGTGAAAGCTCAAGGGAAACAGGGCAATGATCACTACCATAAAATCCTGAAAATAGCAGAAGATCAAGGTTAGATAATGCAAAACCAACAACTGAAATTTAATTGAAGATAGCTGACAATGTCCAAAATCATGGTTCATGGCGCGCCTTCACCCAATATCATAAACAAAGCCCATAATCGCATCAAAATGTATTGTTCAATCGTTGGGTCCAATAACCCAAATATACATCAATCAGATAACATTAACTGTCAGATCTAAACGATGGCTGAGAGAATGGTGGAATATAAAATTACTTTAGCGTTACAACTTACAACACCGGCCCACAGAATTTGAGCCATGCTGGTGTAAGCAACCGAAGTGTACTGCTTACATCACCACAGCTGAAACACCACATATTGTATTCATGAATGGTCCCTGGTATTGAAAGTAGTCCTACCAAACTACAATATCAATTTTTCAAAGAGCGTGGTTCAGGGAAAATGTCTAAATGAAGAGCTAAGACTTGTGAATGATTTAAAATGATACTGATAGCAGTAAGGAAAGATGTCCAAAAGCTTGGGATAGACTAAAATACATGACTGGTGCTCAGGAAACAAGTATAATTATCAGACAGTTAATGTCATGGAATAATTATCAAATATAAACTTTCAAACAGTCAAGACTAATACTGGGGATGTGTGGTATCAGGATGGTAGTGCCCCCATCTGTAACAGCTGGTTTTGAAGTGGTGATCTGGTGCTAGTGGTACATTAACTTTTCATAAAAAGCAATAAGAGGACTTTTCATCATAAAATAAGCATTGATGGTATATGTAATTGCATATCATACCTTGTAATTCAATGCCTTGTCCATGCATCTCACATGCAACAATCCTATCTTTGAGCTTCTCAGAAACTATAAAGTAGTCTATTCTCATCCTTTTCCCTCTATACCTGCAACAAAATGACTCATTTTCAACACTGGAATGCGTCTAGCATTATCATAATCTATATTAATCTCTTAAAAACAAACAAAGTTCTTTCAAGTTTAAACACGCACACACAGACCAAATACTAGAGAAGAGAAATTTATATCCATGGAGACATTTTGATAGCCAAGGATAGCTTCCTCTTTGAAGGAATGGTCATTAAAAAAAGTGGTTTAAATGACAAAAAAATGCCCTCCCAAGAACTTTTGACGAGTAAAGGATGTATAAATATAATTAACGGGAAATGAGGGAATCCCCAAAACTGTACAAAAGTCTCATTGAATGTAATGTGTCCCTCAAAAAAAGATATCCATAGGATGTGAACGAGAGTTGAGAAGAATAAAATGTCTCAGCATGGGGAAGTCAGGTAAGGTTTGAATTTGTTTCTAGCCAAGGACTCATTTTGGAATGATACTCTCAAAGCATTTAGAAAATTACAAGTCTTTTGTCGAAGGCCAAGATAGCCAGTCTTTAGTTGATAACCAAAGACTCATGATGAGTAATGATTTCAACAACCTTACAAAAACAAAGCCATACCCCAACTACTTGGAGTTGGCTGACCTCAAGTCCAGAGGACTTCTCAAATGCTTTTTAGTAGCCCAAGGAATCTCAACTAAATTCCATTCAGAAAAGCAGAGAGCACAATCTATAAAAGCATTATGGATGCAAGAAATATGTGGCAACATTATATTTGAGGAGGATATATAAGGACCCTGTGGGATACCACATAAGGATGCTCTACCAATGTAAGTTCACCTGGCATACATTGTCCTGGGACCAAATATTCAACAGATCCCACCTAGGAGATCTTCTGGGCTAAGATATAACCTTGTTGAATGTATTTACATTGCCTCCTTTTTCTGGATTGTTAATCAATATTATCTGACAATCCAAAAGGATGAAATGAATTAAAGAAGATAATCCAATAGAATATATTTTGGGTTAAGTCTCCTAGGCAGACTTCTTGTTGACTGCTAGGTCCCAAAAAATGTGCACACCACCCGACCAGTCTACACCACTGGCACCTTAGATTTTTACAAATTATATATATATATATATATATATATATATATATATATATATGCAAAGTACATCTAAAATTAGTACAACGATTCTTACTTTCCAATAGGATTCCCAGACCATGAGAAGCCATTCTCCATATCTTTTTCCTTGTGTAGTAATCTGTATGCATCTATCAGCTTTCCCCTGAAAAAAAATCCAAAATACTTGAAGCAATTAGAACCATAGATAGCATAAAAAAATACATATGCTAAGGAATAAAAAATGCATGAAAGTCCAGCACCTTTATTTTAGTAATAAATGAAGGGTAAAGTGTTTCAGGACAGGTCATCTAGAAACCTTCCTGGAATGGGCCCCCTTCATCCACAGGGAGGGATGATACGACCAATCCAGGCCATCTGAAAGTAGATCCTCTGGATCCATCATGTGGGAACCACCCCTGTCCGTGTAAGCCCTCTACCCTCTACCCTATCATGTATTGAATTTTTTTCTATGAAAAATGGCCATTGGAATTTTGATGTTGTTTCTTTTCAAATGAAATAGAGAGGAAAGCCAAATTTAGCCTTAAAAGTTGGTTACCATTATGGCCTGAATAGTTTTATATAAATCTCTGTTTATATAAATTATGGCCTGAATAAATTGCTTTCATTGGTCTGAATAGTTTTATGGCCTATTTCATTTAGAACGGAAAGCCGAAGTTGGTAACTATTATGGCCTGAATAGTTTTATATAAATTCAGCCAAACTATATAAATCTCTTTTTATATAAATTGCTTCTCGCTCTAGTAACTATTCAGTTTTATTTTTCTAATTTTTTTCCTTTTTATATAAGTATCTTTATATAAAACCATAATTGACACTGTACTGGCACTCCGCACCTAAGAAACAAACATCTTTGCAGTGTTGAATGTTTCATACAACATATATCGAGTAGGATTCCAAAAATTAAACACAGAGTGATGCGGAGATTGGAGGCAAGTAGAACCCACACATGGGCTTGGTGGGGTCCACATGGAAAGACACATGAAGGAACATCTTTGGGACACATGATTAAGTTTTTTTAGAGTCTTTATTTGAGTGTTTTACTGTTTAATTTAATAGTGTATGAGTTATTACAATCTAGGACATGAGGGTCATTATGGTTTTTTTAGGAATAAGGCATTGTTGCCAAGGATATTTTATTAATTTTAGTGAGTCAACAAGTCAAAGTAGGGCCCTCTTAAGTGTTGGTTGAAATCCTCTAGAAGGGCTTGATTTTGACATTTTTTTTGTCTAGGATGGACTGGCTAAAGTTTGGAGACTCAAACACAATTTTTTTTCATCATACTGCCACAATTCGGAAAAAGAAAAGCACCATATCTTCTCTATTGGTTAATGGGATGCTCATATCCAATCAAAAAGGCATGCCAGATGTTTTGACGGATTCCTTCCAAGAGCTATTTTCAGAACCCATAGTGCGTCATCCAAGGATTGAGGGATTGCAACATAATCGTATTGATTCAGAAAGGGCTGAAAGGCTGGAGCACCCCTTCTCAGTTCAAGAGATAAAGGAGGCCCTTAAAAGTCTCAAAGAAGAAAAGGCATCGGGGCTTGATGGTTTCCCCATTCACTTTTTCCTAGAATTTTGGGATACAGTAGGAGAAGATGTGATGAAAGCCATTGAAAATTTTCATGTGAGGGGATCTCTATGCCGAAGTTTGAATGTCTTTCATTTCTTTAAAAGAAGAAAGGCTTGCTACAGTCAAAGGACTTTCATCCCATCAACCTTTTGAATAGCTTCTATAAGATTCTTAGCAAGGCATTAGCGAGGTGGATGGAACAAGTGATGTGTAGCATTATATCCCCAACTCAAAATGCTTTTGCCGGAGGCCATCAGATGCTAGATTGTGCTTTTAGTAGCTAATGAATGCATTGACTATTGGAGGAAGCAGAAAAAGTCGGGAGTGATTTGCCAGATCGACATGGAAAAAGCTTATGATCATGTTAATTGGGAGTTCCTTGACTGGGCTCTTCAAAGGATTTGGGGACAAATGGCATTTCTGGATAGAATTTGTGTTTCGTCAGCCTCTTTTTCAATCTTGTTGAATGGTACATCATGTGGCTATTCTAAAGGTTAGCGAGGGTTAAGACAAGGGGACCCTCTCTCCCCCTTTTCTTTTAACATTGTCATGGAGATTTTAGCAAGATGATTTTTCGCGCAAAAGAAGTTGGTTGCTTAAATGGTTGTAGGTTTAAGCCTGATGGTCCTTCTGTTGTCCTTCTCCAATTGTTGATGATGCTCTTCTTTTCCTTCCCAATTCAAAAGAAAAAGTGAGAAACCTGCAAGCTATCTTTCTAATGTTCGAGGCAATATCAAGACTAAAAGGTGAATCTTCCCAAATGTAAGATGTTTACAGTTGGAGATGTGCCAAATTTATAGAGCCTGACGATGATCCTTGATTGTTCTACAGTAGCCTTACCTGGGGTTTATCTTGGGCCTCCACTAGTTGTAAGGGCAAAATCAAAGCAGTTATGAGATCCCATTATAGAGCATGTTGAGCATAGGCTCACTACTTGGAAAGGTAGTTATTTATCTAAAGGCGGTCATCTGACCATGATCAAAGCGTCCTTTCAAACCTTCATGTGTATTCTATGTCTTTATTTCGGGTTCCTTCCTCGGTGCTAACCAAGATTAAAAAGATTCGAACAAACTTCCTATGGCATACTGAAAAAAGAGAAGAAATTTCATCTAATCAACAATAGCCAAATTTGTCAATCTTTTGAAAATGGTGGACTTGGTATTAGAGCCCTTACGGAGATGAATCAGGCTCTTCTTGCTAAGTGGTTATGAAGGTATGAAAAAGAGCCACATGTGTTGTGGAGAAAGGAAATAGCAGCTAAGTATTCAGACCATGGCAGAGGATGGAGTATGAATCAACTAGTAGGGTCATGGCAGGGGATGGAGTGAAAAAACTAGTAGGGTCAGCAAGATCAAAGAAATATGGAGAGAGATTTTCAAAGAAAATGTAGAGTTCTCAGGATGGTGCTCATTTAAGGTGGGCAAAGGGGATTCGATGTTATTTTGGCATAACACATGGTGTGGTCCAATGCCTCTTGCCATTGCCTTTCTGGATATCTTTTCTCTAGCAAATCTAAAAGATGGTTGGGTGGCTGATCACATCGTCAGGGACAACAATCAACTTGCTTGGGATCTTCACCTACGAAGACGAGTTAATGATTGGGAAATGTTATCCCTTTCTAGTTTGACTATTCGCCTAGATAGAGTTGAGGTGGGGGAGGAATCTGAGGAAGACTCCAAACTATGGCAGACACGTTCATCCAATATCTTCTCAGTGAAGTCCATGTATAATGTCCTTCAGCAACCATAAGGTCTAGAAGCCTTGGCAAAAGACATCTGGAGATCTAAAATGCCCTCTAAATCTAGCCTCCTTTGGCTGATTCATGTTGGTAACAACATCCAAAAGAAAGGAATGAAGCTAGAAAATTGGTGTTGCCTTTGTTGGCAATCCGAAGAGACTGTTGCCCATATATTCCTTCATTGCAGTGTGGCCAACAAACTATGGGGTGAATTTCTTTAAAGATTTAGGGTTTGTTGGGTATGTTTAGAGACCTTTCCCAAGTTCCTTTGCGCGTGGTTCCAAGGTCAGTTGGTTGGTCTCTCCCAACAAGGGAAGATCATGTGGATGTGCTCCCCTCACATGGTATGCTGTTTGTTATGGTTTGAGCGGAATGCCAGTATTTATGATGATAAGCACGACTCCATTCAAAAAGTGAAAGATCGTGCTATAACCCTCCTATATCATTGACTGTCTCATCTTCCTCTTTGTACTGATTGTACTTTTGATTCTTAGATTTTTTATTGGCATGCCCTCATATTTCATTAGCACATGGAAGCAAGGCGGGGACCACACAATTGGCTGTCCATTCAGAAAGTGAAAGATGATTCTTGGACTTCTTTATTTTTAAATTTTGTAATTGAAGAGAATATCTACCCTAATCTTGGGCTATAAGAGGGACCTCTTCTCTTCCTTATATTCAATGAAATAAAAGACAAGTTTGGCTGCTGCCTTGCCTCCTACGATTGGAGTTCTCCCTCTTCCTCTTTGGTGCGTACAGTCCGCAATCCATCTCCACCTTCATCTACAAACCTCCATACACTCCCACCTTCATCCCATCACTCCATTATATTTCCTATACCAGCCGGACACCATCCTACATCCTCTCCTTCCATTATTTCAACACCTAACACTTCTTTAATACTCCCATATCACACGGTTGACACAACCATCCATCACTCATAAAATCTCCATTAAACAAACCCCTTCTCTGCTGTCCAGAATTTTCCCAACAAGTCTATGGCTTTTTCTTTTCTTTTCTTTTCTTTTTAATTTTATAAAGGATTTTATCCCCTAAAGTCTGCAGTTACAATACGGAATCTGGCCTTACAGATTTGGGTTGATAAAACTCAAAACCCATGAGTATAATAAACCCACAGGCCAGGCTAGATTATATATTTCTCTCTTCAAATAAAACCTACTTCTTGCATCCAATTGTACATGGGGAATCTACTTTTTGCATCAATGAAGCTATGGGGGATGTTTACTTGATTGAAATTTGGCGGAAATCAGAGTTTTTACATAAGAAATTTTCTACTGTGAAGTTACATGGTGCCCAAGTGTTTGATAAATTGTCTAAGAAGAGTTCTACACCCTTGTGCTGCATCACTTGTGCTCTGGTAGGGCTTGTACTTCTTGTACGATGCCCTTTCTCTTAAGATAATTTTGTTTTACCGATCAAACAATAAAAAGAAATTCAAGGTTTTAGTAGTTTTGAGTTTAGAAAATTCTTAGGTATCAAGTAAGTTAGGAGTTCCTAATTTGGTTTTTTGCTATTTTCTTGAGTTTGTGAGCGTATATATAGGGCTGCACATTTTTATATTATTATGATGGAATTAATAAAAAAAAATTGTTGGTTTCTTGCTCTCCATGAGTGGAACTCCTCTTCTTTAAGTTTTTAGTACCTAAACTAGAACCTATGGATGGTGATATCCAGGGGCTTGTGAGGTAGGTGATTACCCACACCAAGTACTATTTTTATCTTCTTATTATTTTGTTTCTTTCTTCTTCTTCTTCTCATTTATTCTTCTTTCTTCCTTTTCTCTCATGTTCTTTACTGTTCTCCATTTTCTGGTTTCTTGAAGTAAATGCAAGTAGCCTGCGTTTTTATATAATTTCATATAGCTAGAAATCTCAAATAACCTGAAATTTGGTATACATACTCCTCATATATGTCAAAATCACCTCGTCAAATTTCAGAATTTTCTGATGCATGAACATGGGTCTTTTGGTAATTATAGATTTCTCCCCAAAAATTACAGAATTACCCTTTTGGGTTTCTTTATTCTCTGTTTTTTCATCTTTTCTTGTTTCAATTCTTCTAAACCCCTATAATCAAGTTTCTTCTTTTAATTACAATAAACTTTGATTACTTAAAGTTCGATATTTTGTTTTTTAACCTTATTCTTGTTTCTATTACATATCTTGGGTTTCATTGAGATTCTTGGCTATCATTCTACATCAACTTTGGTATCATCTCCATTGTGCTGCATCAATTTTGGTATCAGAGCTTGTGTACTGCATCAATTTTGGTATCAGAGCCAAGTTCTAGCTGGTTCTATTTCAGTTGGGTCCTTGGAATCTTTAGTGAGGGAGAGAGTATATACTTGCTGGAATTTTCAGTCCAGCTCACTGGTATCAACTTGTGTGCTGCGTCACAGAGTCTTCTTAGATGTGAAGATATTAAAAGTAATAGCAATTATCAAGAAAAAGAAAATCATTAAAATATTATAACAGACTCACGCACTCTGATAATATAGTACTGAAACGCTTCCTTTCAGCTAAGGTAAATCCAGGTTGCCCACAATCCTGCATCACCAACAACATTAAGGCCAAGGCCTTTATGTTAGTTTTTCTGAAATTAAATCTGAGAAGTATGGTATAAGTCAGCATATGAAAAACATGCATGTGGCTAAGATGAAAGGTCAATCACTATTCATTTCAACGTCAAGCCAGGCTCTGATAAGAACATAAACATTCAACTTTGAAGTTGGAGGTGGAGACCTTACAAACATTCCCACTTCAAGAGAGGAGCCTCCTTTTGCAAAAGAACATTTAAAATTTAATCTTACCTGTACCAACCCCACCCTTCTTCTTCTTCTTCTTCTTTTTATTTTATATGGGAATGAGGGATTCCCAATCCTAGTTACAGCAAGAAGCAACACTTCACCAAAAGTGAAGCCAAAAAAAATAAAAATAAAAATACACTGATCCAAAAGAAATTTAAGGCATTACATTACAACAGGTTAAGTCTGCCCATCCCCTTTTACTCCCTCAGGCTTATGTTGTTAAGCTCCTTGCTGCTTAGAACCCATAGAAATCATCTTTCCTTTGCTCTTTGGAACACCTTATAAGTTGGTTCTGAAAAATTTTGAAAAGTCCTGGAGTTTCATTCCAGCCAAATGTCCCAACCCTGCTCTTTTGTAGCTTAATTAGTAACAAACACGACTACATCAATATAATACTTCCAATAACCTCCTCCTTCCTACAACAACTGCTTTTCCCTTATTACAATAACCACCCTCCTCCAACAACTATTGTTGAAATATATTAATTTCTTTATTGGGAGAGTTGCTAAATTCACTGTAAACATGGTATCAAAGCCAAGCCAGGTTGCAAGTTTGATTCCCATTGAAGTAAAAGTATTCTCCCAAAGGTAGTATTGCATGTGTATGCACATTGTAGACTTGCACCTGGTGCCATGAGCAGGAGAGAACAGTTCCTCCTGAGGGGGAGGGGGGGTGTTTAAGTATATTAATTTCTATAATTTCTCTAACTCCTAACACCTTAAGGTTTTGGGAGAGTTGGTTAATTTACTGTCAATAATTATCCCACCAACCTTACCTACCTATACTCCAGCTACATACATATCAACGCCACCATGTATCATCACGCATGGTCTTGTCACGTTCACTTCTGAAAGTATCAATTTAACTGGTTTCAGCAGCTTTCCTTCCAAGAGAGAGAGAGATGAACCTAGTTTCAGCAGTCCATTTCAACGGCTGAAAAAGAATGTGAGATATATACAGGGTTTTTTGACATTTCTACATGACATTCAAGGAAGGTTTTTTTTTTGAACCCTTAAGATTACATGACTTTCTAGGAATTGGAAGTCTTTTCCCTCCAATGGTGTCAAGCAGCAACTAGAAGCTGCAGGTTAGACATCCCAGGACCAACTATAACACAAAAAATGACATGGTGTATGCTATGGGAATCCAGAGATAATAAAAACAAAGAGTTCAAGCTGTGGTGATACCAAACGAGAAACAACCCACACTCAAATTTCATGGGCTTATGCAGGGGTATTTTTAGTTTAACATGTGCATATGGAAATATGCCTTTTAACTTGGTTAATTTTAGATTATTATTTAAGTTAGTTAATTATTAGTCAATTTGGTGGTTTTTATTTATTTCCAAGTAGAATAGGTTTTATTTAATTTTTTGAGAAGTGAAATATCTATTTCTGTCACTTTTCTTTAGGCCCTATTTTGGAAGGTCAAAACTTGCCCGTTTGGCTTGATTTGGTGTTGGTTGAAAGGTTATTCAATTACC
>JAOXJP010028614.1:0-16940 GCA_025762735.1 Platanus orientalis | reverse complement strand
CTGAAATCTGGCACCAATACCCCGTTTCAAGGATCACTATACTTCAACCTGTGGAACATGTCCATTGTTGAGGTAAGTGACAATGAATACCCCCATCCTACTGGAAGATAGAAAACATTGTGTCTATCTCCAGGATCACCTGTGTAGACCCTGTGGAACATGTCCATTGTCAAGGCAAAGCGATGATGTGAAGCACTATTCTGCTGGAAAACAAAAACAGTATTGGCGAATCTTCTCTCTGAAAGATATGAAGGTTGAAGGATGTTTCACATACTCTGAAATCTGGCACCAATACCCCGTTTCCAAGATCACTATACTTTACCCTGTGGAACATGTTCACTATTGAGGTAAGTGAAAATGAATACCCCCATCCTGCTGAAAGATAGATGACATTGTATCTATCTCCAGGATCACCCGTGTAAACCTTATGAAACATGTTCACTGTCAAGACAAGAAGATGATGTGAATCACCATCATACTGAAAGACGGACAACAGTATTGGCGAATCTTCTCTCTAAAGGATATGAAGGTTGAAGGATACTCAACATGCTTTGAAATCTGGCACCAATACCCCATTTCTAGGATCACCATACTTCAACCTGTGGAAGATGTCTATTGTTGAGGCAAGTAACAATGAATACCCCCATCTTGCTGGAAGATAGACGACACCGCGTCCATCTCTAGGATCACCCACTTCAACCTATGGAACATGTCCATTGCTAATGTAAGGTGACGATTGAGAGCACCATCCTGCTGGAAGACGTACAAAGTATTGGTGAATCTTCTCTCTCAAAGTTTTGGTTGAAGGATTTCCTAGAAAAAGGCATAAAACAGAACAAAATGCATTATATACTTGAAATCAAAAGTTACCTTCTCAGAAGTCATAATGATCCAGTAAAGTAAGACAAATCTCCGTTCCTTCCGGTTGCAAGGGAAACAACAATGGCTTCTAACAGTTCTTGGAAAAATGCTTATGGCGTGCTGATGAACACATGAATAGGCATGGAGCACCCTGAGATCTCAAGTGTAGTTATACACATATAATATCCTCGGTTGCGGCAAGATACAGTTCTGGATGAAAACTTGGTCAGTGTTTATCTTGACGCTGCATCAAATATATATACAATGGTCTGAGAAGATTGCTTCTTCACCATTGCAAGAATAACTACAACTTCAACTGCTCGGCGATGACTAGCATCAACAATAATATTAAGAGCTCAGTCAGCTGGAATGTTTATTCCCAATTTGCTTTAGCAATCACCAAAAGAGACACAAGACCACCACTACTGGGATGGTAAAGATATGGTCAACCCCCAACACATATTAGGGATGCCATCCAAAACAAAGATAGAGTTTAAGTTGTACAGAAGTGCAATCACTCCCCGCTGCAGACAAATTGTGGCTAATTGGAACGTCCGACCTACACCAATTTGAAACATCAAAGCTGCCAGGTGGTAGAATGGTGGCAGATGTTATCGCGCCAAATTGAATTTCTCCCAGGAAAATAGCGAGTTGAGAGGGTTCGCTATTAGGATAAAACAAAATTTCCTGTGTCAGGATGGATGGCAGTGGCTTGCTGGACTTAATAACAGCATTAGTGTGTTCACCAATAGAAGCAACAGGTGCATCAAGTCTTGCTGGATTCATGGCCTCTTCAAGTTGAGTCTGGGTTAGAGCCATAGCCAGTTGATCAATCCGTGTATTGCCCTAAGAACCCAATAATGTACGAACACTATCCAGAACCACGATCTTATTTTCAAACAATAAGCTTTGGCCAAAGTTTGCTCCATCATTAGATATGACAGCAGTTGGGCTTGTCTCCTTGGATTTAATAGTGTGAGATCTTATATCAGCCCTGGCATCAGCATTCATTGCAGTAGGGATGCTAATTCGAAGGTAAAGGCTGCGAAATCATAATGGACGTAAATCCAACTAATACTTCAACATTTAATGTCCACCTATCAAGCCCCACGACTTGGGTCTCAACCAGCAGGACAACATCTAACAGTTCATCTTCGGGTGGTGGCAAAGCCCAAAGCATTGTCACAAAGAGTTCGTCCAGAAGCAATATTACAAAGACTGGCGAGAGTGGTGGTGTTCACAACAATAATAGCAGCAATAGCGAACAGAGCATGGGGTCCGGTTTCAAGGTTCATTCTTTCCAACAACTGACTTCATCAACCCAGCAGTACCACAACCCCATAACGGATCAGAGATGGTGAACTTTTGTTTCGTTTTACAGGAGGTGAGTTCAGGGGATGAATGGTCCCACCGAAGAATGGGGCTTGCTTGGAAAAAATTGGTGAGGATGCTTCCGGACATCCAAAACCAAGTTCATCAACAAGGCCAGCAGATAATCCAGGGTGTAATAGGCAATCTTATGCTGCAAAAATGTGTCAACATACATAGCGCATGGAGTCCAATGTGATTTGCGAAAAGCAACGAAAACGAATTAAGAGACGGAGAAAGAAAACATACCTTTTTCTTGAAGGAGGAATCTCCTTTTCCTTACAGCTCAGGTCGTGCTAGACAGTCTCCATAAAAAATAAAAAAAACTCCCACAACTGCGGCACAAGAATAAACTTCTCACTAAAAAAAATAAAAGCAACCTCGTTTCCTATTGGTGCCAACGAATACGAAGAAGACGAAGAGCTACAAAGGGAAGGTATCGCAAGTCGCAAGAAAGAACCGAAAAATACGATGGGAGAAGCAAGCCTATAACCAGATTTATAGAGAAATTAAAGGTAGCCTAAATTTGACGGTGGAGGAAGTGTCCTAGCCAAAGAAGATTCCTCCTATCTTTGAGTAGGAAATAGAAAGTTCCTTCTTTCTTCAAGTTGGAAACGTGTCTAACCATTGAGGGTTTTACTTAATATTGCTAAACAGCATCATAATATATCCTACAAGTATAATCTTGACTCCAGATGAGCTGTAACTTGGATGGGCACTCAAAGAACACGTGGCCTACATGGCATTCATGAGTTGGAGTCTACCCAAGTATCCACAACGCAGCCAACAGATACATTAATAACATATGTAGCATCTCCAAACTCTCTAATTATATGGGGGCTCATCAACGAATCAAGTGTGCCTTCACAATGGTCATACACGCATAGGCATTATATGAGCCTATCCAGCACAAGTATCCACATCAACAGCTGGGTACACTCAAGTTGGCTGGAAAATTATAAGCTGCACCCTTCGTCCTAGTTGGGTTATGATGGACAGTCAATTGTAAGCATTGTAAATCATGGGCTCCAAGGACCCATAGACGTGGGTCTTAGTAATGCCTCAGTTTCAGTTCATGTTGCAACAATAGCTGGCTAAGAATTTATAATGGTAACCGAAGTCATCATTGATGTCACACTCCTACCAAGCCACAAGATGTCCTTTGGCTTTGAAGCATAATGCATAATGAGCCAAACTCCAAAGTCAAGGTTGCGGCTGATGTTGCATTGATCAAAGAACCAACATCATGGACCAAGATTGACTGTTCGTAATCTTTTGAAAAAAAAAAAGAAACTTAAGGTCTGTCACGTGTATATGAATGAATACACAAAGTTTTATGGGCTAATCTATGTGGGACTACTCAAATTTCACACTTTTCCAGTTTTACTAGTGATCAAGTAGACACTTTTGAAAGGAGTTTATCATTCACCCATTGGCGGTTTGAAGCAAGCGGCCATACAGCGTCTTTCTCCCCACTAAGGTGAACATGAGCGCAGGCAAACCTGTCTCAAACGACTTGTGGGTCCCACCATTATTTTGGCCCTAAAAGTAACCAAACAATCAAATTTAACTAAGGATGAGATCAAGGATGCATTCCCGTCACCCGCGTCACCTGTGTTTCCATTAACACATCCTTGAGGGGGCATCTGTATACACCTAAAATTTGTACAAATTGCAAATAAGAGACTTACACCCTCTCAAATTTATACAAAAAAAAGGCCAAAAAGTCATGTATGGGCCTTACACTCATAAATTAGGCCCAAATACATGAACAATTTCATTGGACCTCATCCGGATTTCAAACAATAACCTATAACACCACCAAGCTCACATATGATTCAGCCCATTAGCTGGCCCAAAAACCCAGCTTGTATGGGACCCATATGAGAGAGATTTGAATAAAATCAAATTTAGATTCTCTTAGGTAAAAAGGAAAAGTTATGCCAAATAATTCTATAAATTGCACTTCTCTCCAAACAAGGAATGTGTAATCACTCTTTAGACTAAAAGGGGTAAACGCATCCAATCAACACCCAATCAAAGGTGTGACAAGATTCTAACGCTAAGTTTATAAATACCCCCCTCCTACATAAAGAGGGGACCTTTTGCAAAAGACTTCAAGCAAGAAACCCTAAAGAGAAGAAGACTCCCAAAGCATCTCCAGAGCTCTCTAAAGGCTTGAAGACTCAAGGCATACTTTCCAGTCTCTCCATCAACAACAGTTCGTTGTTAGAGAGAAGAAGACTTCTTACATCTCAGAGATACGCCACAAATCCGGCCTTGAGAGCGAGGTTCACTGTGTTTCTCTCCTTTTCGGATCAAGCGTGAAGCCACGAAGAGAAGCGATTCTCCTACAATCAAGCATCATCAACACCTGAATTCAAAAAACACGCCGTCAGGCCCTTGGATTCCATCGACAAAGAATTAGAGGTTTTACTCTTTTGGTAAAAGAGTGTAAAAATCAAAGAGTTGTATTCCATTCTTTAGTATAAATATTTATTTATTGAATTTGTTACGTTTATTTCGTGTTGCGGATTTACGCACGAAATTTGTGTCTACACAAGTTTCTTAAAAATAGGTTGAATTGTGTTTCTATGTTGTGGACATCGAGGCCCACTTAGTGCTCTCCCACTTCGTGCTACTCCATTTTCTTTACTGGGTTTGATGTATTATGCAATCAGGGGGATAGGGGAGTTGTGATATTCTGAAAAGTGACATCTAATAGCTCCTTACTTACAAGAGTAGGGGCTGAGACATTCGCTTTTGGAGTTTCCCACAGTTCTTTAGAGATGGAATTGGACATCTTTTATCATGTTCAAGGATATTGTAGACTCCTCGTATACTAGTTTCCACCTAAAGAATCTAGGTAATTGTTGAAAACGCTTAGGGAAGGTGTTAGGCACCCCATCATGCCTATCCTTAGATGGCCCTCATTCATATACTATTATTAAAAAAGAAAGCAAAAGTGCATACCTAGCTTAAAGGAGAACTGGCTGCTAAGAGGAAAAAATAATTAAACAAAAAATATTTTGCATTTTTAACACAAATGAATGTAGCCTATATCAAACAAATGGTCTTTGACCATCTGTAGGGCCTGTGGGTGGTTTATAACCATTTACTAGGGATGGTTGCCTTCATAGATTTACGGATGTGTTAAGAGAACTGTTATGCGGAAACCAAGATTTGTGATCGTATGCAGTAAACAAGAAGAGAGAAAATAAAGCAGAAAACAATCACACAATAAGAGCAAAACGATTTACGTGGTTCGGCTTGAAGCCTATGTCCACCGGCGAAAACGGAGAAGAGCTTTCACAATGATCGAAGAACAGAGATTACAATGAATAGTGTGGCAGCACGGAAACCGAGAAACCCCAAATATAAACCCCCCAAAACCCTAATTACCACTGGTCAGATCCGGACCCCAACTGGGATACAAAACGGGTCAAAAAATTTGGCTGGGGGCTTCACCCCTAGACCCCCATGGGCCTCATTTTCGGGTTATCATTCCCAAGTTATATCTCAAGTTGAATACAAGACATAAACCCAACAAATCTCCACCTTGACTTGAATTCTACCAAGGTTACATAGTACAGAAATACTTTACTCCCATCTTCTCCCCACAACCCCAAAGGGTAACTCTATATATTACAAACTCCAATCAAGTCCAAGCAATGCTTGAACTTGAAACCTGGAAGTGGCTTGGTAAACATATCAACTGGACATAAACCCAACAAGAATAAAGTGATACCATCAATGTCAATAAATTCAATTTGTGTCAGGCAAGCGATTTTCAACAATCTATAGGGTCTTGTGGGTGATTTCTTCCCATCCGCCGAGGTGGTAGTTGGCAATAACCACCCGCAGAGCTTTGCAGATGTACCTTACTTTATGAAACCATCTAGTAGGTCATATTCTCAAACCTTGCATGCTTAGCCTCTTCGTAAGTCATACATGTATCTAGATATTACATGAATCAGGCATCGTATAATAGAAGGCAATTAAAAATAGGAAACATGATATATATATACCAATGAACTCACATGGAAAAGCTTAGATAGCCAAGGATAGGAAGCAGGCTTCCTGAGGGAGGTAGTTACTTCCCTTGGATCATTTTTGTTATCCCTAACTACTGAGTGAATAGAAGAGGATGTTCTAGGATAGATGATTGTAGGTGGTTTCTTATGATCATCTGCCTATTTAGGCAGTTGGAAATAAACACCTGCCTTCACATGGAACCAACCATCTAACTCTAGGGGATCAGAAATGGAGGTCCATAACTTCCTAATTCTAATGCAATCACTCTTCATCAATTGCATAAAAGGCCATTATAGGGTTCCAATAACAATCTATCTTCAATAAGCCTCTCAACTACCCAAACAAACTTATGCTTATCAGATATATACACAGAGTATAAAACAAAAATAGGAGAAGATCAAAACTATCTACATAAATGAAAAGGATCCATGCAAGCGAACCTACCTAGTTTTTTGCTTGTTGTGGATGTGTTTTGCCTCTCAGATGTGGATGTGTTAGGCTCCTTCTCTTTGGTAAGTTGAGTCTTTCTCAGGGGCTGGTTCTAGTCTCATAGAGAAAGGGGCAAACACCAGAAGAAGCATGAGATTTCTAATTCTCCAAATTTGGATCATTTCTCTATGTATGGGGGATTCTCTGTTTGATTAAAAATTTTATGTTAACTCTACTTAATCTTCCCTCTCACAATGGGTGTATAAGGAATTCCCTTATTCCGGTGGCACTACCTATAATTTAGAGGGTTGCAAGGGCAGTCTACAAACCTCATTGTAGGTCTCTAGTTGGATCTAGGGGAGGTACTGCCTCTCCCATTTCGTCAAGCGTAGAGCTCTCAATAGAGAGGGGGTCTCCTAACCTGTAAATTTGCCAAGGATCATCATGAGTTGCAATTGGGGTTAGGCCCTAGAGGCTACCCCTTGATTTCATCTCCAATTGGCCACATTGGGGGTTGTTGTGCGGAAGCCTAGATTTGGATTGTACGCAGCAAAATAGAAGAAAGAAACTAATGCAAACAACAATCATAGAAACAAGAACAAGATGATTTACGTGGTTCGGCTTAAAGCCTACATCCACAAGTGAAAACAACAAGAGAGATTTCACTATGAGCAAATAGAGATTACAATGAACCGTACTGCTGCCTCTGTTTCTCTTCCAAAATCCTACGTTTCATGGTTAAGAGAGAAAACCCACCTTAGAAACCCAACATTCCACAATAGGTTTAAAAAACCCAAAATAAACACTTGCCAAACCCCGTAAACGTAAACTCACGACATGGCTCTCACTGAGAGTCGTGTGAATTAAAGACATAGACTCAACAAATCTCCACCTTGGCTTTAATTCTACTAAGGTTATATGGTACGAAAAACTCTATTCCCATCTTATCCACACAACCCCAAAGGGTAACTTTGAACACTGCAAACACTTGTATCTTTGACAAGACACAAAATCGGTGACATGTACACCACACTCCATCTTGGCTCATATTATGAAAACACCCTAGAGAAAACCTTAACTTCTCATTCTTAATGAACTCTGTGCCATATGTATCTGGAACACACTTCCACCTCAAACCTGAATCACCTCTTGTTTGCTATCACCACAAACAACCATTGGCCTTGAAGAACCACTAGTACACATACCATCGAATCAATTCGGTCCTGACACCATCTAACTCGATCATAACATGGCTAATACACATGTAGCTGTCCCGAGTTAACTCTAGAGAGGGACCTCGATTTGTCCTCTTTAACTGCAGGAACTGTCTCACCATCATTTATCACCTGGAAACCTGTAACACCTGTCTTTGTCCCAACTGTGAAAGAGACCTTACACAAGTGCTTGTTATTTCATACACCTCATTTTCAGCTACCGATCGAGGTCAAAGGAACACCATTAATCCCTATATTCCCCATTAGATGATGCAAACCATCACCAAACTTTTCTCCCTTCATTAGGACCAAACAACCAAGTGTGATTTTCTTGACTCCACTTACAACTGAATACCTACAACCCTTGGAGTCCAACAGGTCTAGGGATATTACATTCATTTGCATCTTTGGGACATATTCCACACCACCCAAAGTACGAACCACTCCATCAAACATCTTTATCTTATCGTCCCAACACAATGATGTCACAAGTAAACTCATCACCCAAAGAAACAAAACCTATTTTCTTCTCTTAGAACATATCAAAATATTATTTCCTAGAACATATATAAATAGGACAACCTGAATCTAATATCCACTCATTATGAGAAGAAGTGTTCATACCTTTAGAGACTGTGAGAACATCTCTAATGTACTCCTCTTGTTCCTCTGTCAACGATGCACTAGAACTATCACCATGCTTTAGATAATCCCTCTTCATGTGGCTATATTTTTTGCAATAAAAACACCGCACATTGCCCTTTCCTCTAGACTTGGATGTTAACTGACCTTATCACTTTAAAACCTTTTTCTTTTGTTCTTCCTTTCGCAATAGACCTTTTGCCTGCCCTTTACCCTCTTCTCCAGATATCTTCTTTCTCAAATCCCTAAAATGCAAGGATGCCTTAACATCCTCCATGGAGATGGTATCATTTCCATAAAGTAAGACTGTAATAAAGTGTTCATATGATGTAGGTAAAGAGAAAAATCAATGATAGCTTAATCCTCATCATCAACCTTTATATCAATGTTTTTCAAATCCATAATGATTTTATTGAATTCGTCCAGTTAGGCTTTCAAAGACATATTTTCTCTCATCATCAATGTATAAAACCGTTGTTTCAAATACAACCTATTTGTGAGAGACTTCGTCATGTACAGACTCTTTTACTTGAGCCAAAACCCAACTGTAGACTTCTCATCTGCAACCTCTCACAACACCTCATCGGCCAAGCATAACTAAATCGCGTTGAGTCCCTTAAAGTAAAGTTCCTCTCTGTCGTCTTCCAACATTGTCGTAAGAAGCTCTTCCTTTCCTACTAATACTTTGTACAGTCCTTGTTGAACTAATAGCGCACGCATCTTCATGTGCCATAGACTAAAGTTGTTCTACCCGTCAAATTTCTCGACTTTGTACTTTACCGTTGTGTCCAAAAAAACCCCAATTGCAACCTAGGTCTTTAATACTAGTTTGTTGGGCGGAAGCCTAGATTTGGATCATATGTAGTAAAATAGAAGAAATAAACTAATGTAAATAACAATCACACAAATAAGAACAAGAGGATATAAGTGGTTCGGCTTAAAGCCTACATCCATGGGCGAAAACGGTGAGAGAGATTCACTATGAGCAAATAAAGATTACAATGAACCGTATGACTCCCTCTCTTTCTCTTCCAAAACCCTACGTTTCATGGTTAAGAGAGAAAAACCACCTCAGAAACCCTACGTTCCACAAAGGGTTTAAAAAACCCAAATAAACACTTGCCAAAACCGGTAGTTGCCAAAAACATAAACTCAAGAAACAACTCTCTGAGAGTTATGTAAATTAAAGACATGGACTCAACAGAGGTACTAACCTCTAGCTGGCCCGTCAATTAGCTTAAGAACAAAGGTGTATTCTTTGCAAATTTGAGTTCATGGAGGGAGATTTTTAAAAATTAAAAACTATAAAGGATTCATGAGAAATTTCTTATTCTTGCATGTTAACAAATCCGATGCAAATGGCCAAGTGCGGGCAGGATTTGGTAGGACAACTTAAAGTTAGCCTAAAGTAATAATGACATTAGGGGCTGACACATCAGCGCCGAAAAAGTGATAACACTTTTTGAGGGATGCTTTTCACTTTTTGACACTGATGTGTCGGCCCCTAATGTCATTCTTACTTTAGGCAAACTTTAAGTTGTCCTACCAAATCCATAGGGGGCCAAGTGGGGCACTGTGGGTGCTTTTGCCATGGGCGGTATTCCAACCGCCTATATAGTAAAACCTCTTAAAATATATTTCAACTGCACTTAAGCCTATATGGGATGCTAGGACATAGGTTCCATGGGTAGTTTTGTAGTCGCGCATTCCTGCAAATCATCAGCTTGATAAGAGTGGCTTGGATTCTCTCAAGAGTTGGGTTGGTAGGAGGATCCAAGAGGTTGGCTGCTGAGTTAAAGATGTAGGTGGGTAGTCATGGTGATGGTAGGTGATCTAGGTATATCCTTTAGAAGTTCTTGTCCTTCCACACATTTTATGTCTTGCTCGGTGCTGCTCAAAGGTATTCTTAGATCCTGAATTACCAGCCCTCATGGAGTTACGTCTATCCTCCTAAGGTCTTGGCTTGAGTCATGTGAAGTCTTTTAAATAATTTTATCTTCTTAGTGGGTTAGAGGGGTGGATAGTCATGGTTTGGGTTTGATGGGTTAGCCTTATCCACCTAAACAAGTTGCCTAAGGTCTGTTCAATACATTGATTGGAACCAGGAGACTATAGTCTTGGAGTCGAACCAAAATTAGGGTGCTAACATGTGCAACAACATGGGTTTGTACTTACTATAACATATTCTAATATTTTTACGGTATTTTATGAATTTGTTAACTATACACAATGGCAGTGAAAGGCTCAAATTAAAATTCGAGGTGGAGATAATTTAACGGAAGAAACAACTTTTGCATGTGGATGCAAATGATAAAAGATCTCTTAGTGCAATAGGATCTCATCGATGCATTGTACGGGAGTGAACAGAACCTGTCATATATGGAAAAATTATAGTGGAAAGAGCTGGAGATGAAAGTTGCAAGTGTAATTAGTATTTGTCTCACAAATAAGGTAATATAAAATGTCTTTGGCATCAATTCAGCTACTGAATCATGGAAGAAATTGGAAACTCTTTTCATATCTAAAACTTGAATAAATCATTTATAAACAAACAAATTTATGGATTGTGGATGCAGTAGTAAATAACTTGGACCACCAAACACTTTCAATAGGCTAACAACTCAATTGTTGAGTTTACAGGTTAAGATTTTGGAGAAACAAATCATTATATCTTATTGCTTCCCTCCCTACTCTGACGATAGTTCGGTTACTACTTTATAATTTGGAAAAGTAACCTTAAAAGATGAAGTCATTGCGTCTCTATTGGAAAATGAAATGAGTAAGAAATTAAGAGGTGATGACTGGTAGTCAACAATGATATACAGGGAAGGGGCAGAATGAAGGCACAAAACTCTTGTTCAAAGTCAAGTGGAAAGAGTAACATGTTTGAGTGAATTTATTCCTAGAAGGAAATATAAAACATAACTATAGGAAAAGAAAGAAATATATAAATTAGAAAAGAAAATATTTCAGACTACGAAACCTTTTGTAGCAAAGAGTTGTTCAATGGTGATGGGGATGATCTCTCAGTCTTCACAGTTATAAACTATCTTATTGAAACAAATATTCTAGATTCTAGATTTTCTTATAATATGGTTCCCTTATAGGGATTGGTTAGAAAGCTACCAAACTTAGAATGGCAGAATTGTTCTTATGGGAAATGATGCAGTGTATAAGATTGTAGGCATAGGCATAATTAAAATCAAAATGTTTAATAGAATGGTAGTAACCATACAAGGTGTCAGGAATCTCCTAGAATTCAAGTAAAACTTAATTTCTTTGAATGCATTAGACTCAAATAGATTCAATTTTATGGCATCAGATAGAACTTTTAAAGCTACAAAAGGTGCTATGATTGTAATGAAGGGTAAATGTGACTACCCTTGTTGATTCGGTCAGTCTAGGTTATAAGTGACAAAGGTTTGTAGAAACTTCACAAAAGAAATTTACTTGAGGGGCTGAAAGCATGTAAATTGAATTTTTGGAAATTCTGTTTGTATGAAAAAAGTGCAAAGTTAGATTACAACAAGGTAGCATACAAGAGATCATGTTAGACTATATACATTCTAATGTGCGGGGTCCCGCATCATTTCCGTCACAAGATGGAATGATCTACTTTCTCACCTTTATATATATACTATGAAAGGTATTGATTTATTTTATAAACTAGAAATCATATGTTTTCACAAGGTACAACATGGAAAGCTGAAGTTGAAAAGTAGACAAAAAAACATATAAAGTACTTGACGATATATAATGAAACATACTCAAAGAACAGGTAGTTCAAAAATTCTGCAAAGATGAAGGAATCACCAGATACTTTCTACACTATGTAGATCATTAGCAAAAATGGAGTAATGGAACAACTGAACATAATACTTTTAGAAAGGGTACTGTGAATGAGATTTCAAGCTAGTTATCTCAAGAATTTCTAGACTAAGGTTGTAAATATAGCTTGTTTCATAGTCAAAAGGTCACCATCTACAACAATTGATTTCAAGGTTACTACGGAGATTTAAATAGGAAAAATGGTTGACTATTTTGAATTGAAGATCTTTAGGTGTCCAACATATTTAGATATACAAAGTGAGAAACTGTAGAAGTTTGACTCAATGTCAAAGAAATACAAATTTATCAGATATGAAAAAGGAAGTCAAGGAGTACAACTTCAGCATCCAATTGGACACATAGTCGTCATCAACTGAGATGTTGTGTCTGACAAGGGGTAAATGATCAAGACCAACCAAGACCAAGAAATTCAACTGAATGATGTTCATGTCAAAAATAGTAAAGAGAAACAAACAATCCAAATGGAGCTATATAAAACATAAAATAAAAGTAAGTAGCTTTTGCCACAATCATCCCACCAAGAACCATCTAAATCTAGTCATGAGCAATAGGGACAACAGGGTAGCATTTATAAAGGTAAAGAAAAGAAGACTCATAAGGAGTTAGTTAGGTATGGCTAGAAAGACATTGTCTCATTTTTCTTAGTCGTTGGTAGTGGAGACCCATACATCTTCTAGCATGTTGTTAGTTCAAGGTAAATGGATGATAGCTATGATGGTAGAGATTGAGTCACTTCATAAGAACAATATTTGTGATCTAGTAAATGGATTTAAGATAATGAAAGTAATTGGCTGCAAGTGGGTATACAAAAAAAAAAAGAAAAAAGACAAGAAGCAACATTAGAAAAAGAGTGTGGAAAATACAAAACTCGGTTGCCAAAAGCTATGCACAAGAGGGAGTATTCTCCAATGAAATTTTCTCTCTAGTTGTTATGCACAAATCAAAATTGATCATGTTAGTCAAAGACACTTTGTTTGACCTTGAGCTATAACAGCTTGATGTCAGGACGACATTGTTTCCTAATGACCCAAGGGAAAATTTTATATGGAGCAACCAGAAGATTTCATGGTTCATGTAAAATAAAATTTAATTTGCAAGAATAGATCAACTTATAGTCTTAAGCATTATAATAAGCTATGGTATAATTCTTTGACTCCTCTATGGTGTAGATTGGCTACATAAGGTGGGTGTGATACTGTTTTCTACTTTAGACAACTTGACAATGGTTAATATATTCTCATGATGGTGTATGTTGATGGTTTTTTAATTGTTGTCAAGAATATCCATAAAATCAACATGTTAAAGTCTAAGTTGAGCTAGAAATTTGATATAAGGATCTATGTGATACAAAATGGAATCTTGGTATGGAGATTTATAGGATAGAATAGCAGGGAATTAGGGGCAATTCAATAGAATTGAAGGTGCTAGAGAGGTTTAACATGAAAGATGCAAAACCAAAGAAGAATCCATTGGAAAACCACTTCAAACTATCCATAAAACAATTTCACCCTACAGATAAAGAAGTAGAAGATATATCCTAGAGAGAAGCTACACAAGCACAATTGGGATCCTGATGTACACTATGGTAATGCACTAAGCCAGATTTATCTCACACAGTAAGCATGGTCAATATTTTCTTAGGCTTATGAGCAATCTAGGAAACAAGCATTGGAATGCAGTCAAATGGATTGTTAGATACTTGAAGGATACAACAAATCTATTTATTATCTTTGACAAGAAGAATGAGTTTGGACCTTTCAGTAGGTTATGTGGATGCAAACTTTGCAGGTGACAGATAGAATAGGTTTACTGCAGAGCATATATGTATTTACTCTTGTAGGTAGGCCTATACCATGGAAGGTTATGCTTTAGTTAATTGTTTCCATATCCATAACTGAGGTAAACCACATGTCCATTAGACGTCAAAGAGGCTATATAGGTGACTAGCCAAATAATAGAGTTGGGATTAAAGCAAGATGGGGTAGTTGCATATTGATAACCAAAGAACAATACATTTAGTCAACAATCAAGTGTATCATTCTAGACCAAAGCATATTGACATTGGATATCACATTCTATGTGAACTGGTGTCGGATGGAGAAATATATTTATTTAAAGGTTCAAGCATTGTTTGGACATGATGAATCTTTTAAGGTGCTAAATGAATAGTGGTTCAGCCCATGGGAGTGGGGTGGTGGCATCTCAGGCTGAAGAGGGGAGAGGATGTGTATTATATAGGTACAACACAAGGATGATGGCAAATGATCTTCAGAGTAGCTGCAAATATGCCAAAGCATAGATTGTTTGGTTTGTGTCATGTTATCAGTTGTTGGATCTAAAGAGGATTTAAGGGCTGAGGTTAACTTCTTATAAGGAAGTTGATGTAGGATATAAACTTTGATGCCAAAACTAATGCAGCACAAAGGAGAAGATACCAAAAATTGATGTAGAGTAATTTCAAAGCCCTCAAATAATGGTTAGATTTAGAGTGCGGAAGCAAAAGTTTTTAAGAATTGAATTTAGTACTTCAAGTAACCACAAAAATAAGAGAAAATTGATAATAGAATCACATAAATAGAGTTTAGAAGAATATAGAATGAAAAGAAGAAGAAAAGAAGGAAAAATACCCAAATAAGGTATTTTTGTAATTTTGGACATACCCCTCTGGGCTCTGACGCACCAGAAAATTCTGAAAATTTATTGGTCGTTTCTGACGTGTGACAGGGTTCTACAGTTTAGATTTCATGAAATTCCGATAAAATTTGATGGGTCAAATCAAAGAATTTCAAAAAAAGTGAATGTACTTTAATGGAAGTTTTAAGAGAAGGAAGAAGAAGAAGAAGAATATGACAGAAATAATGAAAAGTGAGTAGTATAGAAAAAAAGATAAAGTTAGGAAGAAACTAAAAGAAAAAGAAAAAGAAAAAAGATTTACCTTGAAAGAGAGAAGAGCTTGTGGCTACACCTAGGGAAAAAGAAAGACGGGAGCCATGAGTGGCATCAACCCTTGGAGAAGGAGAACATGACTACAGCCACACCTTGGGAACACCCAAATCTTCAAAAACTTGTTTATTCTTCACTACTAAATTATGGGGGAGGAGTTGCCTTTAAATAGGCTTACAACTTTAAGAAATTGGAAACTTGCCAAAATTAGAAACTTCATAAAATTCTAAATTTGCTAGCAAAGTATTCTACAAGCATAACTTTCTAAAAACTTATTTTCCTAAAAATTTAAACTCAAAACTTCCTAAAAACACTATTCCCATCTTTAGTGACCACTCTTTAGTACTTTGGTCATAACTTGCCCAAACCACCTTGGATTTGCGCAATCTTGGTCTCATTAGAAAGGTAACTAAATAACCTATTTAATTTACTAAAATCAAGCTAAAAAGTCAAGTTTTGACCTTTAAAAAAGTGGGTTGAACATAAAAAATGGGATTACAACTAAAAGCACAAAAAAACTAAACTTAATATGACACTATTGGCCTTATTACAAAATAACCCAGCCCTAACTAATTCTAATCAACTCCATATAATATATGCATCTAAACTGTGCCCTTTTATGTGGGGGTACATACATAAATCTTGCTTGATTGTCTGTATCATACTCTTTATCAAGTTGTAAATTTTATAATATTTTATTTTAAATAAATTTAATAACTATGTTGTTTTAGAAAATCTACATATCTTTGTTTGCCAACCAAAAATGGCCAGGAGCTCTATTTAGAGGCATATTCATATTGCCGATTTAGGGGGAGACAAACAAGAAATTAAACTTCTGTTATTAAACTTGTTGGATTTTGTCTAGTATTCGGCCAAAAGGAAACTTCCAAATGAATTGGTTTCTTTCTTTAACTAGGAAAAGTAGAAACGCATGAGTGCTCTTTCCATGGGCTCCGCCAGACTAAAACTCTCTAAATATCCCCATACATGAGATATGAGAGTGGTTTTGGGGTAGATAGTTCTTTAGTTTATTCTTCTCATGGGTTTTCTCTTTGAAGAGTTTTTTTCAATTTGAGAAAATATGCTCTTTTTCAGGTTTTGAGAGAAGGTGAGAAGAGAGGTTTTTACATAGAGGGTTAAAAGAAGTGAAGGATAAGGGTGTAATAGGGTTAAGGACATGGGTTCTAGGGTGAGATCTTGAGCAAGCGAGCTTTGTACATCTTTTACTTTTTTAATAAAGTGAAAAACGGATATCATTGTGGACGTAGACATCTTAGCCAAACCATGTAAAATCCTCTTCTTGTGTGATTTTTGATTTCTTTGTTGTTGAATATTATTTATTGCGTAGATTGTGAGTGGTTTAGGTTCCTATCCCATCACCTGGAATACCAAGGCTGTTTCCACCATACCAATACGTATCAGAGCTTCTGGTTAGTGTTTGGAGGAAGAGGAAGAAACCAATCAACAACAACAAACAGCCTTATCCCAACTATCTGGGGTCGGCTACATGAATCCTGTTCCACCATTCCGCTCTGTTTAAAGCCTTATCTGCCGTTAAATTACAAGCTGCCATGTCCCTCTTTACTACCTCTACCCAGG
>JAOXJP010028603.1:0-16940 GCA_025762735.1 Platanus orientalis | reverse complement strand
TTTTTTGTTTGCTTTCAATAAAATAATACATTACATTACAATAAAAAAAAAAAAAAAAAAAAAAACAGTTTCATTTCCCTGACAAGAAGTGAAACTTGAAGGCTATCTCATAAAAACATCCTTTTCTAAGTTCCTTTGAAGGAAAACAATTTTCATATCCAATTGCAAGAGTGGCCATTCCTGATTAGCAGCAAGAGATATCAAAATTCTTTATGGAGTTCATTTTGGTCACAAGTGCAAATGTTTCCTAGTAGTCAATCCCATACATTTGAGTGTAATCTTTTGCAACCAACCCCGCCTTATATCTTTCCATTGGACCATTCGGTCTAAGCTTTACTAAGAAGGCCCATTAGGCCTACTACATCCTAAGTACAGTTTTTCTCCAGTGCCTTCATTTCTTCTTCCATGTCTTCTTCTCATTTTGGTTGGGAGAGAGCCTTCGATATAATGCATGGAATTGAAATAGAAGACAAAGAAGTAGAAAGAGCTTGAATTGATGGAAAAAGGGCATCATATGTAACATGATTAGCAATTGGATGATGGGTATATGAGTGAATCCCCTTCCTAAGAGACTTAGGAATGTAAGAATCATGAATAGGATCAAAAACATTACCTGTGTAAGAAAATGAATTAGAAGAGGCTTCTTGGAAAGGAACATAAGGCTTGTACAATGTAGCTTTCTTTTTTCTGAATAAACTTTTGACTAGTTTTTTGTCACCAAAGTCTCCCCCTTTCTCTATCTTCCCTCTCACCACCACTTTTACTAGACTTGCTACCAGAACATGCAAAAGAAGAGAAGACCCCTCTTCATGAACATGCTCTCCCTAAAGAGGAGTCCTTTTGGGTGGAGAAAAACAGGACTTATTAAAAAAAAGGTCACATCCATTGATACAAAACATTTCCGAGTCAAAAGTTTATATCACTTTACCATTTTTGATTTAGAGTATAACCTAAGAACATGCACCTAAGGGCTTTGAGATCTAATTTGGACTTGTCAAACTTTAGAATGTTAACAAAACAAACATAGCCAAAGGCTTAGGAGGAATGGAGACTAGGGTAGAGCTACTAGAAAGAATCAAGTGGAGACTTAAATCAAGCACATGTAAGGTCATACGAATCATGAGGTGGGCTACAGTTTGCAAAGCATTAGAGTAGAATACTTTTGGAACATGCATGACAAGGAGCAAAGCTCAAGTGTTATCCAATAAATAGTGGGTTTTGTTTCAGCAACTAATTTGTTCTAGAGTGCATGGACATGTGGTTTGGTGAAGGATATCATGCTGAGGAAGGCAGGTTGGAAAACCACTCGACAAATATTCATCACCATTATCAAAATGAAGAATCTTTATCTTCATGTCAAATTTGTGTAACTATCTTATGGAAGGATTGGAAGATGGAGAATAAATCACTCCTTGGATTTTATCATAGTGTCCCGTGTAGCTTAGCTTGAGATTTGAGGTTAAATAAGAATACAACAGGAGCTAGTCCCCAATCCCCATACATCATGATGGACTATATAAAATGGTTTAGTGACTAGGACTGATAGGATAAGTAACTCAACAATGTTTGGCATACTCACTCCTCTCACATGAAGATCTGAGACAAACAAGGAAGTGATTCATAAAAAAAAAAAAAGGAAGTGAACAAAGTGGGAAAAACTCATTTTAAGGGTGGCCAAACCTGCAATACCACTGATACCACTATATAGTTGAGATCGTTGGGAAGCAATAGATTCTCGATTTGATAATGATAATTGTTGGACTATTATGGTAGCATGTGGACTATCAAGAGTATAGAGTCCTTGAAACTCATGGACTCTATCAATTACCCTTTTCGTCTCCAAACCCGGAAAGACACAATAAGATGGGAAGAAAGTAACACTGCAATTCAAGGTCTTAGTAAGATGACTAACAGATAACAAATTCATTGGGATTTTTGGAGCATGGAGTATGGAAGAGAGAGGCATGGTGGGTGAGACAAAAATAGAACATTTACATGCAACCGAAGAAAAGACCCATTTGCCTCTTGTACTTTGTCTTTCCCAAAGCATACACGATATGAAGAGAACAATGAAGATGTACAAATTTATGATTTAAATTGAAGCACCTGAATCAATGATTCAGTAGTGATTGGGAAAGGCATTGTGAGAAGAGGCTGAAGTCCTGGAGGTTAATGCAGTAATCTGAGCCTTTAATCGAAACAGGAGTCTCAATAGAGACTATATATCTTGAGTGAAATCTGGTGGGCTAGAAGTTGACATGCTTGATTTCTGTTCAGAGGTGTCTTCCCCACTGCTATATCAAATTCATTGTGACACACACACAATAAAAAATAAAAGTCCCAAACAAATAAACTGCATCAAAATAGGCTCACACTTAAATTAAGCACAGCTGTCTTATGATTACCATCTCAGGACTATACAGTCCACACAACATAATTCAGGATTGAACAACCCTCAAACATATAACAGCACCACATCATGCTTCAACTTCCAACTTCTTATATAGCACCACCACCATACCTCAGAAAAGCTATTTAATAGATGTCTTGGCACACATGATCAAAACCACAGTACAGCAACTAGCAAACCTGTTCACAATCACAATATACAACCTTCAGTCACAGAAAATAACTCCCAGCAGCAATCAGATCTTTCACTAGACTACACAGTCCCATTTGAACAAAAAAAAAGTGATACAACCCTTAGATCATGCCTCACACCAATACAATGCCACACAGCAACATTCATTAGCTCCTTCATACTAAGAAAACTTCCACACACAAGTATCAAGAATGAATCAACACATACAACTGTCCAAAATTACTGCCATATCTAAAATTTCCACAAAAAAATTCAAATTCTACATGGGCCGGAAACATTGAGGTTGAAAAATTGACATTTCATCGTCAATACTCCTCCAAATTGATCGAAATTTGTTTCTATTGATTCATAGAGATGTAGCAGACTAGGATCAACTGTTCTTTCACATCAAAAGATAGAGCCACGAACAAATCGAGTGAATGTATCAAATCTGATATTTCTTCATTTTTTCCAAAGAAATTCTACTGAAATTGTTATTTGATGCCAAAAAAACTTTGAAAACACAACCAAAAGTTAACCCAAAATCAAGTACTGTTGAAATTTATGGTCAACTTACATGGCTACTGTAGCAGTCCGTACAGTTGCTGGTGTATCAGCTTCCTAGTTTCTTCTGGTTCTGCCTTGCCCTGATACCATTTTGGATTTAGATAAAGGATCCAGCATGCCTGCTTGTGTACATGTTAATGCTAACAGAAGAGTAGATCGCCATTAGTACATTCATAAAGTAAGAAATGCCGTATTCAGAACCTTGTCGTATGGAGAAGGGATTCTTAAGACCTGTATTGTAATCGCATGCGACAGAATAACAGAAACCTTCAACTGGAACACCAGCTGCCAGCTGAAAGTAATTGTAACCGGACCAATGAAGCCAACAACAGTCATTGGGAATAGACAGGCCCCTGCTAGAAAGTTTGAGAAGTCACTTGTGTCTCCAACTCATCTTTGATGTAGATCTAGGGTTTTGTTGAAGGAAGAAGAGAGAGAAGGAGAGTACATACGTAGGAAAAAAACATATAGAGAGTTCTACCTCTCTCCCATACTGATTCATTTATATACCAACTAAATATTATGTGAACTATACGGTATATTTATAAGTATACCCCATCAAGTGTACTAGGACAAAAATATTCTTACTCAAGTGTAGTAGGACAGAAATACTCCTACATGAATACGATGTCTACTACTTTATTCCTACACCAATTGCCTATATTTTGGTGGCTTCTGGAAAACTTCTTTGAAGGTTCTTCTACATTCTGTTCTTCCCATATATTTCATACAACCTCAAAAAGGTCATGCCCCATACAATCCTCCTGCTATGATCATGATGTGACCCCCAATGCTTGGGAGGACCAAGGTTATCAAGAGAGTAACCATCAATATTGAATTTGATTTCATTCTCATGTGAAGGGTGTTACAAGCTACATTGCTTGAATGTCATAAAATTAAGGGATCCACTAACATATTCCTGCCTCTCAAGATATCATTCCGTCTAGCGCCTTTGAAATTGTTCATGGATGAAACCTCATGAGAGATCATCTTGTCCTTATTGATGGTAGCTGAATGACCAGAAACTTTCTTCCTAAACCCCTATTAATCTTCTTATCCCACATACCCCAAAGAATAGCATGCATTGAAACCTTATGACAAACTTGATAACTTTTCCGCAATGGACCCACTTGTCATTGTTAAATTAAATATAAAATATTTAGGGGATGAATTCTAACGGGCTCCATAAAATGAAAGAGACGGTGCTAAAATGTCATAGCCACCTTGCCATGGATGGATGGGTGATTAATTGGCCTGCTGTTCTTTTTGCACATCATGCAAGTATGTAGCATTTGTTTCTTCTTCTTTGGAGTACATGGTAAGTATTAGTCCTCTGAAAAGCCAAGGTCCTTATAAACACTTTGATTTTAGAAGGCATACTCAGGTGCAAAATTTCCTTATACTGCAATGGCACTATTGAAGGTGATGAGTTGGCAGTAACTTTTAAGAAGAAATATTTGGAGGAGGAAGTGATATTTATCATGAGATTCCACACTCTAGAATCCATTTCAAATATATACACAGTTCAGATTCTTGACAAGAGAAACAGTTTCTTCTAAGTTAAATTCTAGGGACCATTTTTTTTTTATATATAAATATTATGTTTGTTGTTGTTATGAAGAAAGCAATTGCCACTAAAGTTATTCTTTTAGAATGTTAATTATTTTGATACATCAATTTTGATTTGGTTCTATGCAGACAATTTCTTTGTGCATATGGCACCAATAAGTTAGGTTCATTGCCGTCAGTCCATATTTAACGTTTTTTTTTTTTCTGTTGGGTTCTCATGCTTGACCCTCTATTCTCAATAAAACATAATTGATTTCTTTGATCTAACCAAAGAGAATTAAATTGATAGTAGATAGAAGAAATTAGAGGAATACAAGCGGCTTCTGCCTTAGAATAATGGAGGCAACTAAAACCAAAGTAAAAAAGATACTAGAACTCACTCCAGCATAAATGTCTCATGATACAAGGCATTAGTGGATATACCATTCTTGGAAAGACTGTCAACCACAACAAGGTTTAAAATCTTGTTATCGTGTCCCGTGTCACCGCTTGGGGAGATGGAGACGTCTCACGTATCGCAGCTTATCGCGGGGAGATGGCGTAAGAAACTGAGAGATGGTGAGAAACAGGAGAAAAACTAATCAAATGAAGGAATTTTGATATCAAACTTCAGAATTTGATAGAATAAACATTAATACACACTTGAGAATCATTAAATATAGGAAACAACCATCTATGATGGTTGAGAGAACTATCACCCTCATGAAATACGTTGTTGCCTATGGAATCTATGGAAACAATATAACATATGTAGCTACATAGGACATAGTGTTCAAAATGTTCTACACTTCTACGTGTTTGATGTAATTTTCTATCTTTTCTTTAAATATTTCATAAAAAAAATTTTAAAAAATACAGAAAACATAGTAGAATTAAGAGAAGCATACTTTATGTATGTTTCAATATGTTAAAATATGCTTTCTGAGAATTTTTTAATTATTAAATAAATACAAAAAGCATTTATTTTTAGAAATCTACCAAATTGGCATATTATGTGCAAAATGGGTTGTAGTATATCATATAAAAAAGTTAGACCAAACAATGCTTATTTCATATAATTTTTGGAATTTTCTTAAATTTTTTTATTTTATTTGAAAAAAATAAATAAATATTTTTTTCCGAAAATTATTATTTTTTCAATGAATGTGTAGATCTATCACAAATGTAGAACATATAAAAAATCTACAAGGGTTAGAGTAGAAATAGAGAGATTACCAAAGTTTTTTATGAGATTTGGGGTTTCAGTTTTGATCCTTCGATCCGGCTCAAATGAAACTTTTCAATCGAAATGGATTCAAGTGGAGTCCATATTTTTCTTAAGGAAGCTAAATCTATCAAAAAACAGGAAAAAAAATATTTTTTGATGGATTTTTGAAGCCTGCGATACCTTGGGGGGTTTCAGCTGTGAGACACGATACACCCTGTATCTCGTCTCTTAGCAATTTTGCCCAAAAAGTTCACTCGTATTGCGAGACACATGCAAGATGCGCAATATTTCTCACGAGAAATGGGAATTCCAGGGGAGATTTCGAATACATGTACCATATCGTCTCCCTAACCCACGAGATCGAGATGTCTCGCGCAGGATTTTGAACCATGAACCATAGTAGTTAGTGGATCTTAGCATCCTGTGGAATGAGGTGTTCAAAACAAAAGTCAAAGCATGTATGCATATCTAAAATAGTGGGAGAAGCTCTACAGACCACTGCACTGTATGCTACACCATCCAATAACAATGAGGAAAACCTCCACTATCAGGAGCTCATGACCAAGAGTTTACTAAAGTCTAAGAACTTGTAAAAGAGATAAGGTTTCGCTCCTAACAGAATGACCCATGCGAACTGGGGCTGAAAATGCATACAATATCACACCCATGTAGTTTCTAAATACACCTCTGTTCCCAGAGGACGGAGCAGGGGAGGGGGGGACACACTTTATTGAGTGAGCACCTGTCAAATTTGAATTTATGGAATTTATCTGAAGGGGTAACGACAGGGGAATGATCTCCTTCGGCAATAGACTGGATCTAGTAATCTTCGGTCAATCCCTCACAATATAATCCAAAGAAATACCTGTACAGATATTAGATGGATCCAATGAGCAGCTAGATGGTTTTCTAGTGTAATGTTCTGGATGGCATGAGGCTCAATGAGCAATATCCTGACAAATCCTTGAATTTCTTTCCTCCCTGGTCCCCATAAAACCACCGAGGATAGACATCAATTTTCTCCTTTGCAGAAGCGAGAGGAAGATAAGTTTTCTATGAAATCCATATACTTTTCAAGGTCTAATTCGCATACCACTCCCTTCCAATGTATTCTCACTTCATCCACACATATGTTGGCAATCAATATTTCATCTAAGATTTGCCTGTTCTTGACAAATGCACTTTGAAATGCAGAAATGATACAGTCTAAGATCTCCCTCCATCCTTAAGAGAGACTTTGTATGTGATTGCTGACAAATTAATTGTAAATAGCTTCATTCTTCTGGTAAATGGTGATTTTTCAAATGTATACTCAACTTTTGAATGTCAAAATTTATTTTTCCAGCTTAGAAGTTTGTGGAGTTCTTAATAATATTTTTATGTCAAATTTCAATTTTCATTCTTACATTATTTATTTTGTGTGTGGAATATAGAAATCAGACGAGTTCTTTTCCTGAAAGTACCCGAGTCTCGTAAGGCACTGTTGCTGTCCGAGATTGATCGAGTAGCTCAGGTATGATTATTTTAAACACTTCTCTATTGATCTTCTTTGCTTCTTTATTTTTTATACTTTATGAGCATCAATTGTTTAAACACTGTTTTTAATCCTGGATCGTATGTGCAATTCTTAAAGAAATTTTGAAAGATGTAACATTTAATTCTAGCAGTTGATACTTTGATAGTGTCATTAATTTTTAAGAGTGATTGGTACTGCAGAGTTGAGAAATTTCTCCTTACTGAAAATTGTGATTACAGATTCCAGTAGTGGACCAGTCAATTGTTTTTTGCTAATTCACACAGTTCTATTGTGGAAAATATTTTATGTTTACCTGCTCATTTGTTGTTGTTGTTGTTGTATTATTCTATTACTATTCTTTTATTATTATTATTATTATTGTTATTATCATTTATGGGCCATAGATAGATAGAATTGAATGGTAGAACAGGATTCATGTAGCCAACCCTAAGTAGTTGGGATGAGGCATTTTTGTGTTGTTTCTGTATTTAATGGTTGATCATCTTTAAGGTTATAAAATGTCAGTATAGACACTAATACTGAAAATGGGGATATGACTCTTCATTTCCTAAAATTCAAGATGCAGATTCAAGTATAGGTATCCATCCAATATGTTGATAATGTTATCAAATTTGTAACATTTACCGAGTCTTACAGTAACATTTTTCATATTTTATTATTTATATATAGTATCTCGCACCTACATTTTGCGGATGATCTAGTGATCTAGTTAACTCTCACGTACAGTTTGCGATTGATAACATCCATTTTGCCAAGCCTGATATCGATTGCATTTTGAACTTGAAACATATTGTCAAAGCTTTTGAGCTCATCTCAGGATTAAAAGTTAAGTGTAGTAAATCATGTGTAGCTGGTATACACCTGGACCTATCTTCTTGGATGTAAAGTAGATAAAGTAGCTAATAAAATGGAGCAACTCCAAAGAACTATTCTGTGGGAAGTGGGAGGGGGTGGAAAGATGACTAGATTAGGTGGGACAAGGCATGTCTACCTAAGAAAGCAGGGGGTCTTGGAATTGGTAGTATGGTTTAGAAAAATAACACACTTCTTGGAAAATGGTTGTGGAGATTTGTGTCAAAAGGGGGTAGCTTGTGGCATGCTTTTATTTCTAACAAGTATGGTTCGGATTCTAATGGGTGGGATTGTAATCCATTGGTAAAATGTAGAACCTCTTTGATTCGGAAGTATATTATTGGAATTCACCCCATTTTTTCTCCTCATATGCATCTTATTATTGGTAATGGTCTTAGAGTCAGATTGTGGAAACATGTAGGGTGGGGAGTTTTTTTTTTTTGTAAGAGAAAAAGCTTTATTGAAAAAAAGGGGGGAGGAACAGGGAGAGGGAAAGCCAAAGAGAAAACAAGAGAAAGCAGCAAAAAAACAAAACCAAAACAGCAGAGGGCTACACTAAGCCAATGGCAGCATTCCAATCCCTCAACAATCCTCCCCGATGATCATTATCACAATCTTGGCATCTCCGGGCCCAAAAAAGAAGCCTGTTCTCAGCCTTTCTATACACCTGGATGGAAGGCTCAGCATAATTGTCAAAGACCTTGCTATTTCTCTCTTTCCAAACTGACCACCAGATGGACACAGGCACCATATTCCACTTATTCCCTTTGGAGGAAAAGGCCGATGATCTCCAGCTAGCCAGGAGGCTATTGACATTGTCTTTTCCGAGTGTTTTCCAAGATTATATCTCATATCCACACAAAAGGACTCTTTTGTCTTTGAGATCCTCTCCGTCTCATCTTTGGGTACTTATTGGAATTTATTGTTTTCCAGGGATCTACTTGAGCTTGAAATAGATTCCATGGCTTCCCTTCTGTACTTACTTAGGGACATTAATATTTCATTGATATCTCTAATAGGTACTCTTGGTCCTTTAAGCCTTCTGCCATTTTTTTCCCCAAAATTCTTTTTTGATTAGTTTTGCTTTGCTCCTACTCTGGTTTCTTTGTACCTTGTCAAAAGGGTTTGGAAAGAGTTGTCTCCTCATGTTAAAACTTTTATTTGGATTACCTCTCTTAGCAGGATGAACAATTTGGACTTGCTTCAAAGAAGATGCCCCTATATGATGCTTTCCTCTCATATTTGCATCTTTTACTTGAAGAATGGATAATCAGGAAATCATATTATGATCCATTGCAAATTTGCGAGGACCATTTGGAGATACTTTCTCGCTTGTTAGTGTATTGATTAAGGCCAAATCGATTGTTTGATCTTATTTGGCATTAGAATGGGGGCATCTTGGATTCTCGTGGGAAATTTATTTGGGTTTAGTCCATGGTATTTGTTGGGGTCTTTGGAAATAGTAAAACAGAAGAATGTTTGATGGGGTGAGTAAGTCTCCCTTGGAGGTGGCTGACTCTATTGCTTTTGAGGTGGCTTCGTGGGTGTCAGTCAAAGGATTTTGTTTCTTTTTCTTAAAATGATCTGATTAGGGATTGGCCTTCTTGTTTATTATCCCTTGATTTCTAGCAGGTAGTAGTTTGCGGCTTCATTGTTGTATCAATATGTGTGGCTTCATTGTTGTGTGTGCCAAATAAATACAATCATTGTCAACAGTAACTAAAAGACACGCAATAGTACAACGTTAAACAAGAGTGTGTGTGTGTGCCCCAAATAAATAGAAACAGTGTCAACAGTAAATAAAAGACAGGCAATAGTACAACATTGAACAAGAAAGTTGTATAATAATAGTATCAATGCAGTATCAGGTTGCTAGTTATCTTTCTGTCTCCTTGCTTTCATAGGTTCTTTTTCTTTTTTCTAATGAACGGGTGAATGTAAAATGTAGGCCAATTTGGAGGAAACATGGTGTAGGCATGTGATCCAAGCAATTTGACAACACTACGTACATTTCTAACTGATTTCATCTAGGAATCCCTTTACAATGCAAAGCAGGATGAAGATTGAATAGAAGTTTGATTGTGTTCTAATGAGCTATGACATCTATAGCTTACTTCCGCCATCTACTCTCAACTGTTTCTGTTCCAATTTTCATCGAAAAAAAATAAAAATTTCTGTTCCAATTGAGTAAATCTATGCTTAATTTTTTATTATTAGATTATGATTAGGAAGTTCAATTTGTGGCCCTTCTAAATTTTTATTTAGCTATGGGATTTCTTTCGTTATCTGAAGCTTTTTTAGTAAACAATCCACTCTTAACCTTTTTGGACCACCATGATTGTATTTTTAGATGTTGATATTTTCTATATCTCTGGAGCTGGTATTTTGCTTCTTTCTTCCATACATATTTGTTCTATGGTAATTCTTATCATCAGAATTCCCAATTTACTTTCAACCATTTGGTGTAAATACTTGGTATAGTTTTAATTAAGCATATATGCAGTTTAATTCATTTGTTGTAAATCATGTGATTTTACACAATGGTCTTTTCAATTCTGTAAAATTTCAGGATTACAAGGTTCATCGAGATGAGATACACACAAAGCTGGTTCAAATTATGAGGGAAAGATTATTGGTACATCTACGTGGGTTGCCCCAAATTGTTGAAAGTTGGAATAGACCAGAAGATAATGATATACAACCTAGTCAGTTTGCTCGCTCACTTACCAAGGTGCATTTGTGTTTGTAATAGCCTCTTATTTATTTGTATCTTTCTCTTGATGTGCATCGAAGTGGAAGCATCATATTTAGATTAAATAGGGGAATAATTTGCCTCTTTTTTTCTTTAATTTTGGGTGGGGTTTTGTCAGTGTATTCTATATTAATTTTGGCATCATCATAGCACAATATCCCATCAATGATTAGAACATGTAATTTAGAAAGGATTATTATTTTTTTAATTTTTTTATATAGTTATTCAATCTTTCATAAGCTAGAGTACACACTGGATACCTTACATTATAATGATCAGCAGTCAACTATAATAATTTAGGAGGGAAGGATTGTCGGATGTGGAAGAAGGGTTCTGCGGGCATCTTCTCGGTTAGATCTTGTTACAAACATGTGGTTGATGCTGTGGAAGTGCTAGGCTGGCCCTTGGAGAGCCATCTGGTATAATGCCATCCCTCTTAAGGTTCAGTTCTTGTGGACAGCGATCTTAGATAAGATTTCTACAATGGATATGCTGTAGCGAAAAGGCCTCTACTTACCCAGCATATGCCTCCTTTGCTACTAGGAGGCAGAGTCGACTTCCCACCTATTGATCCATTGCCCCTTTTCTAGAGAAATTTGGTGTGGCATAGCTAATGATTTTGACATCACTTTCATGACCCCTTCAAGTCTGATGAGATTAATACAAGGATGGAAGGTGCCTGCTTTTAATAGTTTCGGGAAAAGGATTTGGAAATTAGTTCCTGCGGCAGTTTGCTGGGCAATTTGGTGGGAGAGAAACAAGCAGATCTTCAAAGATCATTCGGAAACGGCCTACCGGGTGTATCATAGAGCTAAAGAGTTGATCATATTTTGGGCTAGGCGCTGTAGTGGGTATGAGGGCCTTCTTAATGGGGCCCTTCTCAGAGATTGGTCCAACACCATCGGGATTGTATGATTTGGTCTTTTGGTTTGGTGTGTAGGACCGCCCTTGGGGTTCTGCCCATGTGCTTGTATCTTTAGGGGATTGCTCATCCCCCCACCCTCTTTCTCTTTTTCCTTTTTGGCAATAAAGTTCTTTTCTTTCATAAAAAAAAAACTAGAATAAATCTGTTCAATGGCAGTTTCTATTTCTTTGATGCATGCAAAAGTCTTCCACTCATCTTTGTAGGGGCCTTTTTCTATTTGGAATCTATGATCCATCACTTGGTTTAAACATGTGGGTTTACTGGAAGATGGCTGGTATGTAGTGGAGATTAGTTGATGATTGTAATGATTTTGTTATCTGTCTTGAAGTCAGCAATCGGGTTTTCTCTAGTAGAAAACACCAGATCTGTTAGAAGAACCTTTATACTAAAAGAAAATCAATTTATCCAATTTGTTAACGCATATGAATGTGAGACACTGGAATATTGGTCAAGAGAAGAAAAAAAAGTTCTATTCATGTGAATATTAACACATGAACAATAATTGATATGGTCATTCCTTAAAGATTTAGTCAATATACTAAAAAAGGCTTGTGCATCTCATTTGTTAGATACCCTACTTTATTCTCCATTTCTTCCCTTATTTTTTCCTCTCTTCTTTTCACCTTTCCAATACTCTTTATATCTTTTCTATTAATTTCACTTGGTATCAGACTATGTTTTGATCTATAGACGTACCTAAAGCTTTCAACCTATCATTCTTTATTATTTTTTTCTGTTTCTTATGAGAAGATCTGGTTGATAAAGAAGACATAGGTTTTGATTGGTTATATCTTTCTTTTTCTTTTTTCTTTCCTTTTTTTTTTTTTTTTTCTTTCATTGTGTAACAAAGAAATCTGGTTGACAATGATAAGAGAATTTCTAATAAGTATACCTTACTTTCCTTCTTTTAATTAGTTATGTAGCAACCATTATGGTTGTCTGCTGTTGCAGTGTTGGTAGAGTTGTTGAATTGTGTTCCTTTTTTAAGCAACAAAGCAAAGAAAGGGGTTATGAAGTGTGATAATCGTGGACTGTATAGTGATGTTTTTGGCATCTAAAAATTGGTCATTAGAGATTCTCGACCAAGAGGGACAGTTTATGGCACTCCACAGTTCTTAGTAGATATGGGATGGACTCAAATTGATGGGACTGTTCTTCAATTCCCAACCCATTTATGCCCTTGATTTGCAAAAACACCACTTGTATATTTCCTCGATTTCAGCCTAATACTCGTTTCATGTTAGGTGATGACCATTCTATTTCTAGAAGGATCTCTGGTGGGGAGACCAAGCTCTTGCCTTTCTTTTTCCCCGTCTTTTTATGGTTGCTTCCCATAAGGAAGCTTTGGTTTCTGATGTTCTTCTCAACTCGGAATTGGGTCTCTCTGGGAATCTGGATTTCTACTGGGATCTTTTTGATTGGGAAGTGGACTTCTTGGGTTCTCTTTCCAACCTTAAAGATGTTTTCATCTCGAGTTCTATTCATGACAAAAGAATTTGGAATCCTGGGTCATTCGGTAATTTTTTCTCCAAATATTTCTTGATGCAGGATGCATATACATTCATGTGCAATCAGAGATCTTGAGAATTTACACAAAGCAATATGAAGTTATAAACTAGATTCTTACTCTCAACTAAGCACAATTAAGTCCAATTAGAATAACAAAGTAATGGAACTACTCTAGAATGGATAATTGAACCAATTTAAAGCTTGAAAACAAAATAGGATTTCAAATGCAAATAAAACTAACTTAATTCAGACTTTATGAGATCAGCAAACACATAATATAATGAAAACCTAAGCAAGGTTAAATCATAAAACAGAGGCTTAATCTGATTGAATAAACAAGGTACAGCAGTGTCAAAACAGTGGGTTCAGTTAGGATAATAAGGCTCAGATGAGATTCAACAGTGGTCACACTGAGACGCAACAGGTTCTGTTTGGGTAGAAACAGTATGAGTACAGGGAAACTAAGGGGTTCAGGCTTCTGGGTATTCAGACTGCTGGGCCTTAGATATAAAGCTGAGAACAGTCGGCTGTACAGGACTTTTGTGGGCTGATTAGGGTCAGATCAGAGTGATTAAACAAACAGGCTATTTGGACTTAATAGAGGATACTTGAACCAGGTTGGAATGGGTCTAGATTTAGGAACTGATAGGGTTTTCAAGCAGAGGTTAACAAGTGGCTGATTTTAGGCTGAATCTCAGGGTATTTTAAAGCTGTAATCTGATCAGAGTTCTGATAAGACTGAGGCTTCAAATAGATACTAACACGGTTGACCAGTGTGTTGTGAAATCACAGAAATCAATTCAAAAAACCACAAGTTAGAGAGAAGGACCTTGATTCTTACCCGGCTGCAATAAAGGTATAAAACAGATCTGAAAGCCTCAGCTAAACCCAATGAAAACTGAATCCACAGTCTGTATTCAACAAGAGAACTATCTCCAAGAGCTGCTGCAGGTTTTCTTGATATTAAATCTTATCTTCAATAATGAAATCAGTGAGGGAAAGATATCCCTATGCTGCCACCAGGTGAAATACCAGGGAAATTATTTACTTTCAAGGTGAAACACAAGTAATCTCTCCAGAAAGAGGTATCACGGGGTTAGGTGAGTATAGGAACGATGTTTTATTGAAGAAAACAGGAAGGAAAGAGGGAAATAGTGTAGCCACAAGTCTGCCCAAGGGAAAATAGATGATTCTAGATGGAAATTTTCAATGGAGAAGGTTTTGGAATAGAAAACAGCAAGGGTTTGAGGAGTTATGATATCTGCAGGGTATAAAAGAAGGGTTTCTTGGGGGTGGAATCAAGAAATAGCAAGGGTAATAGTTGGGGTCTAGTCGCAGGCTAGTGAAGGGGTTCTTGATGTGTTCAAAAAAGTAATAAAGGGGAAAAATATGCAGTAGATAGGTTTCAGTCAAGGGGATTCAAGAAAACAATCAAGAAAAGGGTTTGAAGATGGTTCTTTGAGATTCTTTAATAGAAAACCAGTAAACCAGAATGCAAGCAGCAAGTATCAAGAGATAAGAAAGAGAAAAGAAGAAGCAAGAAGAAGAAATCAGTACCTTGTCGAGAAAACCCAACTCCACAACCTAGGAAATCCCTCCCTAGGGTTCCAAGTTTGGCACAAAACTTGAAGAGAAGAACACTCCAATCGTGGTAGCTAAGAAAACCTGAATTTTATTGATCATAACATTAGAAAACAATGGGGGGAGGGGGGGGCTTCTTTTATAGCCCACGATCAGCTCTACTTCCCCTTACAATTTAAATTCAAAATTTAATAAACTTTGTAAATTTAGAAACATTAAACTTCTAAAAAGAAAAATTAGAAACTCCCTATTATAACTAAACTCCAAAACATAAAATATTTGCAACTAAGGACCTCAAACCTAAATAATAATGTAGCAACCCTCAATGCTAACTACAACAACAACAAACAACAAACAGCGTTATCCCAACCCCCTTTATTAGTTTTGTTATTTTGTGTCTTTAGTTACCCTCAATGCTAACTAAAGACACAAAATAACAAAACCAATAAAGGGCACATGCTGCCCAAAATTGGGACACACGACCACACATAAAAATAGCACTAGAAGTGCTCTCAAACAACTACATTCATTGTCTATGTGGTCCTACTTCACATCTCTACTCGATCCAAAGTGATAGAGGACCTCTCTTCCTATGCTGGTAAGTCCTAAGGCTGCCACGTGGTGTGATGTCCTCATCATTTATTCTTGGCTTTGTTACCAGCCCAAAATTCCTTGAATCCATTCCCTTTAAAAAAGATTTGGAAGAGTCCTGTGCCTCCTAGAGTTCAAGCGTTCTTTATGGGTAGCGGCTCTCAATCAAATAAAATACTTTGGATATGCTTCAAAGAAGGAAACCTTTTATGGATCTAGCGCCCTAATGGTGTATCCTTTGTAAAAAGGATTCCGAATCAATAAATCATATTCTCATGCATTGTTCATTTTCAAAGGTAATTTGGAACTATTAGTTTATTATGCTGGAGAATTTGATCAATCTTATTTGTCAATTATTTAGGGAATGGGGGATTGTGGGAGAATGTTTTGGGGTTGCATATGCATGGGGTTACTTGGGGGGTTTGGAAGGAAAGGAATCGAAGAATCTTTGAGGGCAAAGATCTGGAGTGGACTGAAGTGATTGATTCTATCCTTCATTACATGGGTGGCTGGATTTCTATTACAAACGAATTTAAGGACCTCTCTCTAACGATGTTTATGAGGGACTGGAGTACCTATATTTCTATAAATGCTCCGAAGATGGTAAAGGTCTCGTTAAAGTGGTCGCCACCTTGCAAGGGTACTCTAAAGTTAAACTTTGATGGCTCTTCCAAAGGAAATCCGAGGCCAAGGGTTTCAGCTGCATGGTTAGGGATTACAACATAAAAGTGGTTGGCACAATGTGTGGCCCTTTGGGGATTTGTGACTCCATTAAGGCTGAATTGATGGCCCTTCTCATGGGTCTCCATGAGCTAAAGTCTATGGGTGTCTATGGCTGCATGGTAGAGGGAGATTCCGCCTTGGTAATTAATTGGGAGTTGGGGAAGGGTGATGGGCCTTGGAAGCTGGCCAATATTTTGTACGAGGTAAAGGAGTTGGCTTCTTGTATTGGGGTATCTTTTGTTCATGGCCCAAGAGAATAGAATTGTATGGCTAATCGTTTGGCCAATTGGGGGGTGGGTATGTCATCCATTTTCATAGGTAGTGAGTTGAGAATAAGGTTCAAAATATCGGTGTCGTTGGAAATGTCGGTCAGGCCAAAATAAGACATATCGGAAATGTCAGAAAAAATATTGTAAAAAATTGTGGAAACATAGGAAGCATATTCTAATCTAAGTAGTGATGCACAATAGAACAAATAGATTCATTAGGAATGATAGCTTATTTTAGTACACTTGTATTTTAATATTCTTTAAAAGTACACATGCA